>CM070498.1:42744003-42997478 GCA_036324585.1 Champsocephalus esox | reverse complement strand
CCATGTACCTCTGAACTGTAGTGGAGTCGAAGTACACCATGTACCTCTGAACTGTAGTGGAGTAGAAGTACACCATGTACCTCTGAACTGTAGTGAGTAGAAGTACACCATGTACCTCTGAACTGTTGTGAGTAGAAGTACACCATGTACCTCTGAACTGTAGTGGAGTCGAAGTACACCATGTACCTCTGAACTGTAGTGAGTTGAAGTACACCATGTACCTCTGAACTGTAGTGGAGTAGAAGTACACCATGTACCTCTGAACTGTAGAGGAGTAGAAGTACACCATGTACCTCTGAACTGTAGTGAGTAGAAGTACACCATGTACCTCTGAACTGTAGTGGAGTAGAAGTACACCATGTACCTCTGAACTGTAGTGGAGTAGAAGTACACCATGTACCTCTGAACTGTAGTGGAGTCGAAGTACACCATGTACCTCTGAACTGTAGTGGAGTAGAAGTACACCATGTACCTCTGAACTGTAGTGAGTTGAAGTACACCATGTACCTCTGAACTGTAGTGAGTTGAAGTACACCATGTACCTCTGAACTGTAGTGGAGTCGAAGTACACCATGTACCTCTGAACTGTAGTGGAGTAGAAGTACACCATGTACCTCTGAACTGTAGTGAGTAGAAGTACACCATGTACCTCTGAACTGTAGTGGAGTAGAAGTACACCATGTACCTCTGAACTGTAGTGGAGTAGAAGTACACCATGTACCTCTGAACTGTAGTGAGTAGAAGTACACCATGTACCTCTGAACTGTAGTGGAGTCGAAGTACACCATGTACCTCTGAACTGTAGTGAGTTGAAGTACACCATGTACCTCTGAACTGTAGTGAGTTGAAGTACACCATGTACCTCTGAACTGTAGTGGAGTAGAAGTACACCATGTACCTCTGAACTGTAGTGGAGTAGAAGTACACCATGTACCTCTGAACTGTAGTGGAGTAGAAGTACACCATGTACCTCTGAACTGTAGTGGAGTAGAAGTACACCATGTACCTCTGAACTGTAGTGAGTAGAAGTACACCATGTACCTCTGAACTGTAGTGGAGTCGAAGTACACCATGTACCTCTGAACTGTAGTGAGTAGAAGTACACCATGTACCTCTGAACTGTAGTGGAGTAGAAGTACACCATGTACCTCTGAACTGTAGTGGAGTAGAAGTACACCATGTACCTCTGAACTGTAGTGGAGTAGAAGTACACCATGTACCTCTGAACTGTAGTGGAGTAGAAGTACACCATGTACCTCTGAACTGTAGAGGAGTAGAAGTACACCATGTACCTCTGAACTGTAGTGGAGTAGAAGTACACCATGTACCTCTGAACTGTAGTGGAGTAGAAGTACACCATGTACCTCTGAACTGTAGTGGAGTAGAAGTACACCATGTACCTCTGAACTGTAGTGGAGTAGAAGTACACCATGTACCTCTGAACTGTAGTGGAGTAGAAGTACACCATGTACCTCTGAACTGTAGTGGAGTAGAAGTACACCATGTACCTCTGAACTGTAGTGGAGTAGAAGTACACCATGTACCTCTGAACTGTAGTGGAGTAGAAGTACACCATGTACCTCTGAACTGTAGTGAGTAGAAGTACACCATGTACCTCTGAACTGTAGTGGAGTCGAAGTACACCATGTACCTCTGAACTGTAGTGGAGTAGAAGTACACCATGTACCTCTGAACTGTAGTGGAGTAGAAGTACACCATGTACCTCTGAACTGTAGTGGAGTAGAAGTACACCATGTACCTCTGAACTGTAGTGGAGTAGAAGTACACCATGTACCTCTGAACTGTAGTGAGTAGAAGTACACCATGTACCTCTGAACTGTAGTGAGTTGAAGTACACCATGTACCTCTGAACTGTAGTGGAGTAGAAGTACACCATGTACCTCTGAACTGTAGTGGAGTAGAAGTACACCATGTACCTCTGAACTGTAGTGGAGTAGAAGTACACCATGTACCTCTGAACTGTAGTGGAGTAGAAGTACACCATGTACCTCTGAACTGTAGTGGAGTAGAAGTACACCATGTACCTCTGAACTGTAGTGGAGTCGAAGTACACCATGTACCTCTGAACTGTAGTGGAGTAGAAGTACACCATGTACCTCTGAACTGTAGTGAGTAGAAGTACACCATGTACCTCTGAACTGTAGTGAGTAGAAGTACACCATGTACCTCTGAACTGTAGTGAGTAGAAGTACACCATGTACCTCTGAACTGTAGTGGAGTAGAAGTACACCATGTACCTCTGAACTGTAGTGAGTAGAAGTACACCATGTACCTCTGAACTGTAGTGGAGTAGAAGTACACCATGTACCTCTGAACTGTAGTGGAGTAGAAGTACACCATGTACCTCTGAACTGTAGTGGAGTAGAAGTACACCATGTACCTCTGAACTGTAGTGGAGTAGAAGTACACCATGTACCTCTGAACTGTAGTGGAGTCGAAGTACACCATGTACCTCTGAACTGTAGTGAGTAGAAGTACACCATGTACCTCTGAACTGTAGTGAGTTGAAGTACACCATGTACCTCTGAACTGTAGTGGAGTAGAAGTACACCATGTACCTCTGAACTGTAGTGAGTAGAAGTACACCATGTACCTCTGAACTGTAGTGGAGTAGAAGTACACCATGTACCTCTGAACTGTAGTGAGTAGAAGTACACCATGTACCTCTGAACTGTAGTGAGTTGAAGTACACCATGTACCTCTGAACTGTAGTGGAGTAGAAGTACACCATGTACCTCTGAACTGTAGTGAGTAGAAGTACACCATGTACCTCTGAACTGTAGTGGAGTAGAAGTACACCATGTACCTCTGAACTGTAGTGAGTAGAAGTACACCATGTACCTCTGAACTGTAGTGAGTAGAAGTACACCATGTACCTCTGAACTGTAGTGAGTAGAAGTACACCATGTACCTCTGAACTGTAGTGGAGTAGAAGTACACCATGTACCTCTGAACTGTAGTGAGTAGAAGTACACCATGTACCTCTGAACTGTAGTGGAGTAGAAGTACACCATGTACCTCTGAACTGTAGTGAGTAGAAGTACACCATGTACCTCTGAACTGTAGTGGAGTAGAAGTACACCATGTACCTCTGAACTGTAGTGAGTAGAAGTACACCATGTACCTCTGAACTGTAGTGAGTAGAAGTACACCATGTACCTCTGAACTGTAGTGGAGTAGAAGTACACCATGTACCTCTGAACTGTAGTGAGTAGAAGTACACCATGTACCTCTGAACTGTAGTGGAGTAGAAGTACACCATGTACCTCTGAACTGTAGTGGAGTAGAAGTACACCATGTACCTCTGAACTGTAGTGGAGTCGAAGTACACCATGTACCTCTGAACTGTAGTGAGTAGAAGTACACCATGTACCTCTGAACTGTAGTGAGTTGAAGTACACCATGTACCTCTGAACTGTAGTGAGTAGAAGTACACCATGTACCTCTGAACTGTAGTGGAGTAGAAGTACACCATGTACCTCTGAACTGTAGTGGAGTAGAAGTACACCATGTACCTCTGAACTGTAGTGGAGTAGAAGTACACCATGTACCTCTGAACTGTAGTGAGTAGAAGTACACCATGTACCTCTGAACTGTAGTGGAGTCGAAGTACACCATGTACCTCTGAACTGTAGTGAGTAGAAGTACACCATGTACCTCTGAACTGTAGTGGAGTCGAAGTACACCATGTACCTCTGAACTGTAGTGGAGTCGAAGTACACCATGTACCTCTGAACTGTAGTGAGTAGAAGTACACCATGTACCTCTGAACTGTAGTGGAGTAGAAGTACACCATGTACCTCTGAACTGTAGTGAGTTGAAGTACACCATGTACCTCTGAACTGTAGTGGAGTAGAAGTACACCATGTACCTCTGAACTGTAGTGGAGTAGAAGTACACCATGTACCTCTGAACTGTAGTGAGTAGAAGTACACCATGTACCTCTGAACTGTAGTGGAGTCGAAGTACACCATGTACCTCTGAACTGTAGTGGAGTAGAAGTACACCATGTACCTCTGAACTGTAGTGAGTAGAAGTACACCATGTACCTCTGAACTGTAGTGAGTTGAAGTACACCATGTACCTCTGAACTGTAGTGGAGTCGAAGTACACCATGTACCTCTGAACTGTAGTGGAGTAGAAGTACACCATGTACCTCTGAACTGTAGTGGAGTCGAAGTACACCATGTACCTCTGAACTGTAGTGGAGTAGAAGTACACCATGTACCTCTGAACTGTAGTGAGTAGAAGTACACCATGTACCTCTGAACTGTAGTGAGTAGAAGTACACCATGTACCTCTGAACTGTAGTGGAGTTGAAGTACACCATGTACCTCTGAACTGTAGTGGAGTAGAAGTACACCATGTACCTCTGAACTGTAGTGGAGTAGAAGTACACCATGTACCTCTGAACTGTAGTGGAGTCGAAGTACACCATGTACCTCTGAACTGTAGTGAGTAGAAGTACACCATGTACCTCTGAACTGTAGTGAGTAGAAGTACACCATGTACCTCTGAACTGTAGTGAGTTGAAGTACACCATGTACCTCTGAACTGTAGTGGAGTAGAAGTACACCATGTACCTCTGAACTGTAGTGGAGTAGAAGTACACCATGTACCTCTGAACTGTAGTGAGTAGAAGTACACCATGTACCTCTGAACTGTAGTGGAGTAGAAGTACACCATGTACCTCTGAACTGTAGTGGAGTAGAAGTACACCATGTACCTCTGAACTGTAGTGAGTAGAAGTACACCATGTACCTCTGAACTGTAGTGGAGTCGAAGTACACCATGTACCTCTGAACTGTAGTGAGTAGAAGTACACCATGTACCTCTGAACTGTAGTGGAGTCGAAGTACACCATGTACCTCTGAACTGTAGTGGAGTAGAAGTACACCATGTACCTCTGAACTGTAGTGAGTAGAAGTACACCATGTACCTCTGAACTGTAGTGGAGTAGAAGTACACCATGTACCTCTGAACTGTAGTGAGTAGAAGTACACCATGTACCTCTGAACTGTAGTGGAGTAGAAGTACACCATGTACCTCTGAACTGTAGTGGAGTAGAAGTACACCATGTACCTCTGAACTGTAGTGGAGTAGAAGTACACCATGTACCTCTGAACTGTAGTGGAGTAGAAGTACACCATGTACCTCTGAACTGTAGTGGAGTAGAAGTACACCATGTACCTCTGAACTGTAGTGAGTAGAAGTACACCATGTACCTCTGAACTGTAGTGGAGTAGAAGTACACCATGTACCTCTGAACTGTAGTGGAGTAGAAGTACACCATGTACCTCTGAACTGTAGTGAGTTGAAGTACACCATGTACCTCTGAACTGTAGTGAGTAGAAGTACACCATGTACCTCTGAACTGTAGTGGAGTAGAAGTACACCATGTACCTCTGAACTGTAGTGAGTAGAAGTACACCATGTACCTCTGAACTGTAGTGAGTAGAAGTACACCATGTACCTCTGAACTGTAGTGAGTAGAAGTACACCATGTACCTCTGAACTGTAGTGAGTAGAAGTACACCATGTACCTCTGAACTGTAGTGGAGTAGAAGTACACCATGTACCTCTGAACTGTAGTGAGTTGAAGTACACCATGTACCTCTGAACTGTAGTGAGTAGAAGTACACCATGTACCTCTGAACTGTAGTGAGTAGAAGTACACCATGTACCTCTGAACTGTAGTGGAGTAGAAGTACACCATGTACCTCTGAACTGTAGTGAGTAGAAGTACACCATGTACCTCTGAACTGTAGTGGAGTAGAAGTACACCATGTACCTCTGAACTGTAGTGAGTAGAAGTACACCATGTACCTCTGAACTGTAGTGGAGTAGAAGTACACCATGTACCTCTGAACTGTAGTGAGTAGAAGTACACCATGTACCTCTGAACTGTAGTGGAGTCGAAGTACACCATGTACCTCTGAACTGTAGTGAGTAGAAGTACACCATGTACCTCTGAACTGTAGTGAGTAGAAGTACACCATGTACCTCTGAACTGTAGTGGAGTAGAAGTACACCATGTACCTCTGAACTGTAGTGGAGTCGAAGTACACCATGTACCTCTGAACTGTAGTGGAGTAGAAGTACACCATGTACCTCTGAACTGTAGTGGAGTTGAAGTACACCATGTACCTCTGAACTGTAGTGAGTAGAAGTACACCATGTACCTCTGAACTGTAGTGAGTAGAAGTACACCATGTACCTCTGAACTGTAGTGGAGTAGAAGTACACCATGTACCTCTGAACTGTAGTGAGTAGAAGTACACCATGTACCTCTGAACTGTAGTGAGTAGAAGTACACCATGTACCTCTGAACTGTAGTGGAGTAGAAGTACACCATGTACCTCTGAACTGTAGTGAGTAGAAGTACACCATGTACCTCTGAACTGTAGTGGAGTAGAAGTACACCATGTACCTCTGAACTGTAGTGAGTAGAAGTACACCATGTACCTCTGAACTGTAGTGGAGTCGAAGTACACCATGTACCTCTGAACTGTAGTGGAGTAGAAGTACACCATGTACCTCTGAACTGTAGTGAGTAGAAGTACACCATGTACCTCTGAACTGTAGTGGAGTAGAAGTACACCATGTACCTCTGAACTGTAGTGAGTTGAAGTACACCATGTACCTCTGAACTGTAGTGGAGTAGAAGTACACCATGTACCTCTGAACTGTAGTGGAGTAGAAGTACACCATGTACCTCTGAACTGTAGTGGAGTAGAAGTACACCATGTACCTCTGAACTGTAGTGGAGTAGAAGTACACCATGTACCTCTGAACTGTAGTGGAGTAGAAGTACACCATGTACCTCTGAACTGTAGTGAGTAGAAGTACACCATGTACCTCTGAACTGTAGTGAGTAGAAGTACACCATGTACCTCTGAACTGTAGTGGAGTCGAAGTACACCATGTACCTCTGAACTGTAGTGAGTAGAAGTACACCATGTACCTCTGAACTGTAGTGAGTAGAAGTACACCATGTACCTCTGAACTGTAGTGGAGTAGAAGTACACCATGTACCTCTGAACTGTAGTGGAGTAGAAGTACACCATGTACCTCTGAACTGTAGTGGAGTAGAAGTACACCATGTACCTCTGAACTGTAGTGAGTAGAAGTACACCATGTACCTCTGAACTGTAGTGAGTAGAAGTACACCATGTACCTCTGAACTGTAGTGGAGTAGAAGTACACCATGTACCTCTGAACTGTAGTGGAGTAGAAGTACACCATGTACCTCTGAACTGTAGTGGAGTAGAAGTACACCATGTACCTCTGAACTGTAGTGGAGTAGAAGTACACCATGTACCTCTGAACTGTAGTGGAGTCGAAGTACACCATGTACCTCTGAACTGTAGTGAGTAGAAGTACACCATGTACCTCTGAACTGTAGTGGAGTAGAAGTACACCATGTACCTCTGAACTGTAGTGAGTAGAAGTACACCATGTACCTCTGAACTGTAGTGGAGTAGAAGTACACCATGTACCTCTGAACTGTAGTGGAGTAGAAGTACACCATGTACCTCTGAACTGTAGTGGAGTAGAAGTACACCATGTACCTCTGAACTGTAGTGAGTAGAAGTACACCATGTACCTCTGAACTGTAGTGAGTAGAAGTACACCATGTACCTCTGAACTGTAGTGGAGTAGAAGTACACCATGTACCTCTGAACTGTAGTGGAGTAGAAGTACACCATGTACCTCTGAACTGTAGTGAGTAGAAGTACACCATGTACCTCTGAACTGTAGTGGAGTAGAAGTACACCATGTACCTCTGAACTGTAGTGGAGTAGAAGTACACCATGTACCTCTGAACTGTAGTGAGTAGAAGTACACCATGTACCTCTGAACTGTAGTGGAGTAGAAGTACACCATGTACCTCTGAACTGTAGTGGAGTAGAAGTACACCATGTACCTCTGAACTGTAGTGGAGTAGAAGTACACCATGTACCTCTGAACTGTAGTGAGTAGAAGTACACCATGTACCTCTGAACTGTAGTGAGTAGAAGTACACCATGTACCTCTGAACTGTAGTGAGTAGAAGTACACCATGTACCTCTGAACTGTAGTGGAGTAGAAGTACACCATGTACCTCTGAACTGTAGTGGAGTAGAAGTACACCATGTACCTCTGAACTGTAGTGAGTAGAAGTACACCATGTACCTCTGAACTGTAGTGGAGTAGAAGTACACCATGTACCTCTGAACTGTAGTGGAGTAGAAGTACACCATGTACCTCTGAACTGTAGTGGAGTCGAAGTACACCATGTACCTCTGAACTGTAGTGGAGTAGAAGTACACCATGTACCTCTGAACTGTAGTGGAGTAGAAGTACACCATGTACCTCTGAACTGTAGTGAGTAGAAGTACACCATGTACCTCTGAACTGTAGTGAGTAGAAGTACACCATGTACCTCTGAACTGTAGTGGAGTCGAAGTACACCATGTACCTCTGAACTGTAGTGAGTAGAAGTACACCATGTACCTCTGAACTGTAGTGGAGTAGAAGTACACCATGTACCTCTGAACTGTAGTGGAGTAGAAGTACACCATGTACCTCTGAACTGTAGTGAGTAGAAGTACACCATGTACCTCTGAACTGTAGTGAGTAGAAGTACACCATGTACCTCTGAACTGTAGTGAGTAGAAGTACACCATGTACCTCTGAACTGTAGTGGAGTAGAAGTACACCATGTACCTCTGAACTGTAGTGAGTAGAAGTACACCATGTACCTCTGAACTGTAGTGGAGTAGAAGTACACCATGTACCTCTGAACTGTAGTGAGTTGAAGTACACCATGTACCTCTGAACTGTAGTGAGTTGAAGTACACCATGTACCTCTGAACTGTAGTGGAGTAGAAGTACACCATGTACCTCTGAACTGTAGTGGAGTAGAAGTACACCATGTACCTCTGAACTGTAGTGGAGTAGAAGTACACCATGTACCTCTGAACTGTAGTGAGTAGAAGTACACCATGTACCTCTGAACTGTAGTGGAGTAGAAGTACACCATGTACCTCTGAACTGTAGTGGAGTAGAAGTACACCATGTACCTCTGAACTGTAGTGGAGTAGAAGTACACCATGTACCTCTGAACTGTAGTGGAGTAGAAGTACACCATGTACCTCTGAACTGTAGTGGAGTAGAAGTACACCATGTACCTCTGAACTGTAGTGGAGTAGAAGTACACCATGTACCTCTGAACTGTAGTGGAGTAGAAGTACACCATGTACCTCTGAACTGTAGTGGAGTAGAAGTACACCATGTACCTCTGAACTGTAGTGAGTAGAAGTACACCATGTACCTCTGAACTGTAGTGGAGTCGAAGTACACCATGTACCTCTGAACTGTAGTGGAGTAGAAGTACACCATGTACCTCTGAACTGTAGTGAGTAGAAGTACACCATGTACCTCTGAACTGTAGTGGAGTAGAAGTACACCATGTACCTCTGAACTGTAGTGAGTAGAAGTACACCATGTACCTCTGAACTGTAGTGAGTAGAAGTACACCATGTACCTCTGAACTGTAGTGGAGTAGAAGTACACCATGTACCTCTGAACTGTAGTGGAGTAGAAGTACACCATGTACCTCTGAACTGTAGTGGAGTAGAAGTACACCATGTACCTCTGAACTGTAGTGAGTAGAAGTACACCATGTACCTCTGAACTGTAGTGAGTAGAAGTACACCATGTACCTCTGAACTGTAGTGGAGTAGAAGTACACCATGTACCTCTGAACTGTAGTGGAGTAGAAGTACACCATGTACCTCTGAACTGTAGTGAGTAGAAGTACACCATGTACCTCTGAACTGTAGTGGAGTAGAAGTACACCATGTACCTCTGAACTGTAGTGAGTAGAAGTACACCATGTACCTCTGAACTGTAGTGGAGTAGAAGTACACCATGTACCTCTGAACTGTAGTGGAGTAGAAGTACACCATGTACCTCTGAACTGTAGTGGAGTAGAAGTACACCATGTACCTCTGAACTGTAGTGGAGTCGAAGTACACCATGTACCTCTGAACTGTAGTGGAGTAGAAGTACACCATGTACCTCTGAACTGTAGTGAGTAGAAGTACACCATGTACCTCTGAACTGTAGTGAGTAGAAGTACACCATGTACCTCTGAACTGTAGTGGAGTAGAAGTACACCATGTACCTCTGAACTGTAGTGGAGTAGAAGTACACCATGTACCTCTGAACTGTAGTGGAGTCGAAGTACACCATGTACCTCTGAACTGTAGTGGAGTAGAAGTACACCATGTACCTCTGAACTGTAGTGAGTAGAAGTACACCATGTACCTCTGAACTGTAGTGAGTAGAAGTACACCATGTACCTCTGAACTGTAGTGGAGTAGAAGTACACCATGTACCTCTGAACTGTAGTGAGTAGAAGTACACCATGTACCTCTGAACTGTAGTGGAGTAGAAGTACACCATGTACCTCTGAACTGTAGTGGAGTAGAAGTACACCATGTACCTCTGAACTGTAGTGAGTAGAAGTACACCATGTACCTCTGAACTGTAGTGGAGTAGAAGTACACCATGTACCTCTGAACTGTAGTGGAGTAGAAGTACACCATGTACCTCTGAACTGTAGTGGAGTCGAAGTACACCATGTACCTCTGAACTGTAGTGAGTAGAAGTACACCATGTACCTCTGAACTGTAGTGAGTAGAAGTACACCATGTACCTCTGAACTGTAGTGAGTAGAAGTACACCATGTACCTCTGAACTGTAGTGAGTAGAAGTACACCATGTACCTCTGAACTGTAGTGGAGTAGAAGTACACCATGTACCTCTGAACTGTAGTGGAGTAGAAGTACACCATGTACCTCTGAACTGTAGTGGAGTGAAGTACACCATGTACCTCTGAACTGTAGTGAGTAGAAGTACACCATGTACCTCTGAACTGTAGTGAGTAGAAGTACACCATGTACCTCTGAACTGTAGTGAGTAGAAGTACACCATGTACCTCTGAACTGTAGTGAGTAGAAGTACACCATGTACCTCTGAACTGTAGTGAGTAGAAGTACACCATGTACCTCTGAACTGTAGTGAGTAGAAGTACACCATGTACCTCTGAACTGTAGTGGAGTAGAAGTACACCATGTACCTCTGAACTGTAGTGAGTAGAAGTACACCATGTACCTCTGAACTGTAGTGAGTAGAAGTACACCATGTACCTCTGAACTGTAGTGGAGTAGAAGTACACCATGTACCTCTGAACTGTAGTGAGTAGAAGTACACCATGTACCTCTGAACTGTAGTGGAGTAGAAGTACACCATGTACCTCTGAACTGTAGTGAGTAGAAGTACACCATGTACCTCTGAACTGTAGTGAGTAGAAGTACACCATGTACCTCTGAACTGTAGTGGAGTAGAAGTACACCATGTACCTCTGAACTGTAGTGGAGTAGAAGTACACCATGTACCTCTGAACTGTAGTGAGTAGAAGTACACCATGTACCTCTGAACTGTAGTGGAGTAGAAGTACACCATGTACCTCTGAACTGTAGTGGAGTAGAAGTACACCATGTACCTCTGAACTGTAGTGGAGTAGAAGTACACCATGTACCTCTGAACTGTAGTGAGTAGAAGTACACCATGTACCTCTGAACTGTAGTGGAGTAGAAGTACACCATGTACCTCTGAACTGTAGTGAGTAGAAGTACACCATGTACCTCTGAACTGTAGTGAGTAGAAGTACACCATGTACCTCTGAACTGTAGTGAGTAGAAGTACACCATGTACCTCTGAACTGTAGTGAGTAGAAGTACACCATGTACCTCTGAACTGTAGTGGAGTAGAAGTACACCATGTACCTCTGAACTGTAGTGAGTAGAAGTACACCATGTACCTCTGAACTGTAGTGAGTAGAAGTACACCATGTACCTCTGAACTGTAGTGGAGTCGAAGTACACCATGTACCTCTGAACTGTAGTGGAGTAGAAGTACACCATGTACCTCTGAACTGTAGTGGAGTAGAAGTACACCATGTACCTCTGAACTGTAGTGGAGTAGAAGTACACCATGTACCTCTGAACTGTAGTGAGTAGAAGTACACCATGTACCTCTGAACTGTAGTGGAGTAGAAGTACACCATGTACCTCTGAACTGTAGTGAGTAGAAGTACACCATGTACCTCTGAACTGTAGTGAGTAGAAGTACACCATGTACCTCTGAACTGTAGTGGAGTAGAAGTACACCATGTACCTCTGAACTGTAGTGGAGTAGAAGTACACCATGTACCTCTGAACTGTAGTGGAGTAGAAGTACACCATGTACCTCTGAACTGTAGTGGAGTAGAAGTACACCATGTACCTCTGAACTGTAGTGAGTAGAAGTACACCATGTACCTCTGAACTGTAGTGAGTAGAAGTACACCATGTACCTCTGAACTGTAGTGGAGTAGAAGTACACCATGTACCTCTGAACTGTAGTGAGTAGAAGTACACCATGTACCTCTGAACTGTAGTGGAGTAGAAGTACACCATGTACCTCTGAACTGTAGTGGAGTAGAAGTACACCATGTACCTCTGAACTGTAGTGGAGTAGAAGTACACCATGTACCTCTGAACTGTAGTGGAGTAGAAGTACACCATGTACCTCTGAACTGTAGTGGAGTAGAAGTACACCATGTACCTCTGAACTGTAGTGGAGTAGAAGTACACCATGTACCTCTGAACTGTAGTGAGTAGAAGTACACCATGTACCTCTGAACTGTAGTGAGTAGAAGTACACCATGTACCTCTGAACTGTAGTGGAGTAGAAGTACACCATGTACCTCTGAACTGTAGTGAGTAGAAGTACACCATGTACCTCTGAACTGTAGTGAGTAGAAGTACACCATGTACCTCTGAACTGTAGTGAGTAGAAGTACACCATGTACCTCTGAACTGTAGTGAGTAGAAGTACACCATGTACCTCTGAACTGTAGTGGAGTAGAAGTACACCATGTACCTCTGAACTGTAGTGGAGTAGAAGTACACCATGTACCTCTGAACTGTAGTGAGTAGAAGTACACCATGTACCTCTGAACTGTAGTGAGTAGAAGTACACCATGTACCTCTGAACTGTAGTGGAGTAGAAGTACACCATGTACCTCTGAACTGTAGTGGAGTAGAAGTACACCATGTACCTCTGAACTGTAGTGGAGTAGAAGTACACCATGTACCTCTGAACTGTAGTGAGTAGAAGTACACCATGTACCTCTGAACTGTAGTGGAGTAGAAGTACACCATGTACCTCTGAACTGTAGTGGAGTAGAAGTACACCATGTACCTCTGAACTGTAGTGGAGTAGAAGTACACCATGTACCTCTGAACTGTAGTGGAGTCGAAGTACACCATGTACCTCTGAACTGTAGTGAGTAGAAGTACACCATGTACCTCTGAACTGTAGTGGAGTAGAAGTACACCATGTACCTCTGAACTGTAGTGAGTTGAAGTACACCATGTACCTCTGAACTGTAGTGAGTTGAAGTACACCATGTACCTCTGAACTGTAGTGAGTAGAAGTACACCATGTACCTCTGAACTGTAGTGAGTAGAAGTACACCATGTACCTCTGAACTGTAGTGGAGTAGAAGTACACCATGTACCTCTGAACTGTAGTGAGTAGAAGTACACCATGTACCTCTGAACTGTAGTGGAGTAGAAGTACACCATGTACCTCTGAACTGTAGTGGAGTAGAAGTACACCATGTACCTCTGAACTGTAGTGAGTAGAAGTACACCATGTACCTCTGAACTGTAGTGGAGTAGAAGTACACCATGTACCTCTGAACTGTAGTGGAGTAGAAGTACACCATGTACCTCTGAACTGTAGTGAGTAGAAGTACACCATGTACCTCTGAACTGTAGTGAGTAGAAGTACACCATGTACCTCTGAACTGTAGTGGAGTCGAAGTACACCATGTACCTCTGAACTGTAGTGAGTAGAAGTACACCATGTACCTCTGAACTGTAGTGGAGTAGAAGTACACCATGTACCTCTGAACTGTAGTGGAGTAGAAGTACACCATGTACCTCTGAACTGTAGTGAGTAGAAGTACACCATGTACCTCTGAACTGTAGTGAGTAGAAGTACACCATGTACCTCTGAACTGTAGTGAGTAGAAGTACACCATGTACCTCTGAACTGTAGTGGAGTAGAAGTACACCATGTACCTCTGAACTGTAGTGAGTAGAAGTACACCATGTACCTCTGAACTGTAGTGGAGTAGAAGTACACCATGTACCTCTGAACTGTAGTGAGTAGAAGTACACCATGTACCTCTGAACTGTAGTGAGTAGAAGTACACCATGTACCTCTGAACTGTAGTGGAGTAGAAGTACACCATGTACCTCTGAACTGTAGTGAGTAGAAGTACACCATGTACCTCTGAACTGTAGTGGAGTAGAAGTACACCATGTACCTCTGAACTGTAGTGAGTAGAAGTACACCATGTACCTCTGAACTGTAGTGGAGTAGAAGTACACCATGTACCTCTGAACTGTAGTGGAGTAGAAGTACACCATGTACCTCTGAACTGTAGTGAGTAGAAGTACACCATGTACCTCTGAACTGTAGTGGAGTAGAAGTACACCATGTACCTCTGAACTGTAGTGGAGTAGAAGTACACCATGTACCTCTGAACTGTAGTGGAGTCGAAGTACACCATGTACCTCTGAACTGTAGTGAGTAGAAGTACACCATGTACCTCTGAACTGTAGTGGAGTAGAAGTACACCATGTACCTCTGAACTGTAGTGAGTAGAAGTACACCATGTACCTCTGAACTGTAGTGGAGTAGAAGTACACCATGTACCTCTGAACTGTAGTGGAGTAGAAGTACACCATGTACCTCTGAACTGTAGTGGAGTAGAAGTACACCATGTACCTCTGAACTGTAGTGGAGTAGAAGTACACCATGTACCTCTGAACTGTAGTGGAGTAGAAGTACACCATGTACCTCTGAACTGTAGTGAGTAGAAGTACACCATGTACCTCTGAACTGTAGTGAGTTGAAGTACACCATGTACCTCTGAACTGTAGTGGAGTCGAAGTACACCATGTACCTCTGAACTGTAGTGAGTAGAAGTACACCATGTACCTCTGAACTGTAGTGAGTAGAAGTACACCATGTACCTCTGAACTGTAGTGGAGTAGAAGTACACCATGTACCTCTGAACTGTAGTGAGTAGAAGTACACCATGTACCTCTGAACTGTAGTGGAGTAGAAGTACACCATGTACCTCTGAACTGTAGTGGAGTAGAAGTACACCATGTACCTCTGAACTGTAGTGAGTAGAAGTACACCATGTACCTCTGAACTGTAGTGAGTAGAAGTACACCATGTACCTCTGAACTGTAGTGAGTAGAAGTACACCATGTACCTCTGAACTGTAGTGGAGTAGAAGTACACCATGTACCTCTGAACTGTAGTGAGTAGAAGTACACCATGTACCTCTGAACTGTAGTGAGTAGAAGTACACCATGTACCTCTGAACTGTAGTGGAGTAGAAGTACACCATGTACCTCTGAACTGTAGTGAGTAGAAGTACACCATGTACCTCTGAACTGTAGTGGAGTCGAAGTACACCATGTACCTCTGAACTGTAGTGGAGTAGAAGTACACCATGTACCTCTGAACTGTAGTGGAGTAGAAGTACACCATGTACCTCTGAACTGTAGTGAGTAGAAGTACACCATGTACCTCTGAACTGTAGTGAGTAGAAGTACACCATGTACCTCTGAACTGTAGTGAGTAGAAGTACACCATGTACCTCTGAACTGTAGTGGAGTAGAAGTACACCATGTACCTCTGAACTGTAGTGGAGTAGAAGTACACCATGTACCTCTGAACTGTAGTGGAGTAGAAGTACACCATGTACCTCTGAACTGTAGTGGAGTAGAAGTACACCATGTACCTCTGAACTGTAGTGAGTAGAAGTACACCATGTACCTCTGAACTGTAGTGGAGTAGAAGTACACCATGTACCTCTGAACTGTAGTGAGTAGAAGTACACCATGTACCTCTGAACTGTAGTGGAGTAGAAGTACACCATGTACCTCTGAACTGTAGTGAGTGAAGTACACCATGTACCTCTGAACTGTAGTGAGTTGAAGTACACCATGTACCTCTGAACTGTAGTGAGTAGAAGTACACCATGTACCTCTGAACTGTAGTGAGTAGAAGTACACCATGTACCTCTGAACTGTAGTGGAGTAGAAGTACACCATGTACCTCTGAACTGTAGTGAGTAGAAGTACACCATGTACCTCTGAACTGTAGTGGAGTAGAAGTACACCATGTACCTCTGAACTGTAGTGGAGTAGAAGTACACCATGTACCTCTGAACTGTAGTGGAGTAGAAGTACACCATGTACCTCTGAACTGTAGTGGAGTAGAAGTACACCATGTACCTCTGAACTGTAGTGGAGTAGAAGTACACCATGTACCTCTGAACTGTAGTGGAGTAGAAGTACACCATGTACCTCTGAACTGTAGTGAGTAGAAGTACACCATGTACCTCTGAACTGTAGTGGAGTCGAAGTACACCATGTACCTCTGAACTGTAGTGAGTAGAAGTACACCATGTACCTCTGAACTGTAGTGGAGTAGAAGTACACCATGTACCTCTGAACTGTAGTGGAGTAGAAGTACACCATGTACCTCTGAACTGTAGTGAGTAGAAGTACACCATGTACCTCTGAACTGTAGTGAGTAGAAGTACACCATGTACCTCTGAACTGTAGTGAGTAGAAGTACACCATGTACCTCTGAACTGTAGTGGAGTAGAAGTACACCATGTACCTCTGAACTGTAGTGAGTAGAAGTACACCATGTACCTCTGAACTGTAGTGGAGTAGAAGTACACCATGTACCTCTGAACTGTAGTGAGTAGAAGTACACCATGTACCTCTGAACTGTAGTGAGTAGAAGTACACCATGTACCTCTGAACTGTAGTGGAGTAGAAGTACACCATGTACCTCTGAACTGTAGTGGAGTAGAAGTACACCATGTACCTCTGAACTGTAGTGGAGTAGAAGTACACCATGTACCTCTGAACTGTAGTGAGTAGAAGTACACCATGTACCTCTGAACTGTAGTGAGTAGAAGTACACCATGTACCTCTGAACTGTAGTGGAGTAGAAGTACACCATGTACCTCTGAACTGTAGTGAGTAGAAGTACACCATGTACCTCTGAACTGTAGTGGAGTCGAAGTACACCATGTACCTCTGAACTGTAGTGGAGTAGAAGTACACCATGTACCTCTGAACTGTAGTGGAGTCGAAGTACACCATGTACCTCTGAACTGTAGTGAGTAGAAGTACACCATGTACCTCTGAACTGTAGTGGAGTAGAAGTACACCATGTACCTCTGAACTGTAGTGAGTAGAAGTACACCATGTACCTCTGAACTGTAGTGGAGTAGAAGTACACCATGTACCTCTGAACTGTAGTGGAGTAGAAGTACACCATGTACCTCTGAACTGTAGTGAGTAGAAGTACACCATGTACCTCTGAACTGTAGTGGAGTAGAAGTACACCATGTACCTCTGAACTGTAGTGGAGTAGAAGTACACCATGTACCTCTGAACTGTAGTGGAGTAGAAGTACACCATGTACCTCTGAACTGTAGTGAGTAGAAGTACACCATGTACCTCTGAACTGTAGTGGAGTAGAAGTACACCATGTACCTCTGAACTGTAGTGGAGTAGAAGTACACCATGTACCTCTGAACTGTAGTGGAGTAGAAGTACACCATGTACCTCTGAACTGTAGTGGAGTAGAAGTACACCATGTACCTCTGAACTGTAGTGGAGTAGAAGTACACCATGTACCTCTGAACTGTAGTGGAGTAGAAGTACACCATGTACCTCTGAACTGTAGTGGAGTAGAAGTACACCATGTACCTCTGAACTGTAGTGAGTAGAAGTACACCATGTACCTCTGAACTGTAGTGAGTAGAAGTACACCATGTACCTCTGAACTGTAGTGAGTAGAAGTACACCATGTACCTCTGAACTGTAGTGAGTAGAAGTACACCATGTACCTCTGAACTGTAGTGGAGTAGAAGTACACCATGTACCTCTGAACTGTAGTGGAGTAGAAGTACACCATGTACCTCTGAACTGTAGTGGAGTAGAAGTACACCATGTACCTCTGAACTGTAGTGAGTAGAAGTACACCATGTACCTCTGAACTGTAGTGAGTAGAAGTACACCATGTACCTCTGAACTGTAGTGAGTAGAAGTACACCATGTACCTCTGAACTGTAGTGGAGTAGAGTACACCATGTACCTCTGAACTGTAGTGAGTAGAAGTACACCATGTACCTCTGAACTGTAGTGAGTAGAAGTACACCATGTACCTCTGAACTGTAGTGAGTAGAAGTACACCATGTACCTCTGAACTGTAGTGAGTAGAAGTACACCATGTACCTCTGAACTGTAGTGGAGTAGAAGTACACCATGTACCTCTGAACTGTAGTGGAGTAGAAGTACACCATGTACCTCTGAACTGTAGTGAGTAGAAGTACACCATGTACCTCTGAACTGTAGTGAGTAGAAGTACACCATGTACCTCTGAACTGTAGTGAGTAGAAGTACACCATGTACCTCTGAACTGTAGTGAGTAGAAGTACACCATGTACCTCTGAACTGTAGTGGAGTAGAAGTACACCATGTACCTCTGAACTGTAGTGAGTAGAAGTACACCATGTACCTCTGAACTGTAGTGGAGTAGAAGTACACCATGTACCTCTGAACTGTAGTGAGTAGAAGTACACCATGTACCTCTGAACTGTAGTGGAGTAGAAGTACACCATGTACCTCTGAACTGTAGTGGAGTAGAAGTACACCATGTACCTCTGAACTGTAGTGGAGTAGAAGTACACCATGTACCTCTGAACTGTAGTGAGTAGAAGTACACCATGTACCTCTGAACTGTAGTGAGTAGAAGTACACCATGTACCTCTGAACTGTAGTGAGTAGAAGTACACCATGTACCTCTGAACTGTAGTGAGTAGAAGTACACCATGTACCTCTGAACTGTAGTGAGTAGAAGTACACCATGTACCTCTGAACTGTAGTGAGTAGAAGTACACCATGTACCTCTGAACTGTAGTGGAGTAGAAGTACACCATGTACCTCTGAACTGTAGTGGAGTAGAAGTACACCATGTACCTCTGAACTGTAGTGAGTAGAAGTACACCATGTACCTCTGAACTGTAGTGGAGTCGAAGTACACCATGTACCTCTGAACTGTAGTGAGTAGAAGTACACCATGTACCTCTGAACTGTAGTGGAGTAGAAGTACACCATGTACCTCTGAACTGTAGTGGAGTAGAAGTACACCATGTACCTCTGAACTGTAGTGAGTAGAAGTACACCATGTACCTCTGAACTGTAGTGGAGTAGAAGTACACCATGTACCTCTGAACTGTAGTGAGTTGAAGTACACCATGTACCTCTGAACTGTAGTGGAGTAGAAGTACACCATGTACCTCTGAACTGTAGTGGAGTAGAAGTACACCATGTACCTCTGAACTGTAGTGGAGTAGAAGTACACCATGTACCTCTGAACTGTAGTGAGTAGAAGTACACCATGTACCTCTGAACTGTAGTGAGTAGAAGTACACCATGTACCTCTGAACTGTAGTGAGTAGAAGTACACCATGTACCTCTGAACTGTAGTGAGTAGAAGTACACCATGTACCTCTGAACTGTAGTGAGTAGAAGTACACCATGTACCTCTGAACTGTAGTGAGTAGAAGTACACCATGTACCTCTGAACTGTAGTGGAGTAGAAGTACACCATGTACCTCTGAACTGTAGTGAGTAGAAGTACACCATGTACCTCTGAACTGTAGTGAGTAGAAGTACACCATGTACCTCTGAACTGTAGTGGAGTAGAAGTACACCATGTACCTCTGAACTGTAGTGAGTAGAAGTACACCATGTACCTCTGAACTGTAGTGAGTAGAAGTACACCATGTACCTCTGAACTGTAGTGGAGTAGAAGTACACCATGTACCTCTGAACTGTAGTGAGTAGAAGTACACCATGTACCTCTGAACTGTAGTGAGTAGAAGTACACCATGTACCTCTGAACTGTAGTGGAGTAGAAGTACACCATGTACCTCTGAACTGTAGTGAGTAGAAGTACACCATGTACCTCTGAACTGTAGTGGAGTCGAAGTACACCATGTACCTCTGAACTGTAGTGAGTAGAAGTACACCATGTACCTCTGAACTGTAGTGGAGTAGAAGTACACCATGTACCTCTGAACTGTAGTGGAGTAGAAGTACACCATGTACCTCTGAACTGTAGTGAGTAGAAGTACACCATGTACCTCTGAACTGTAGTGAGTAGAAGTACACCATGTACCTCTGAACTGTAGTGGAGTAGAAGTACACCATGTACCTCTGAACTGTAGTGAGTAGAAGTACACCATGTACCTCTGAACTGTAGTGAGTAGAAGTACACCATGTACCTCTGAACTGTAGTGAGTAGAAGTACACCATGTACCTCTGAACTGTAGTGGAGTCAAAGTACACCATGTACCTCTGAACTGTAGTGAGTAGAAGTACACCATGTACCTCTGAACTGTAGTGGAGTAGAAGTACACCATGTACCTCTGAACTGTAGTGGAGTAGAAGTACACCATGTACCTCTGAACTGTAGTGAGTTGAAGTACACCATGTACCTCTGAACTGTAGTGAGTTGAAGTACACCATGTACCTCTGAACTGTAGTGAGTAGAAGTACACCATGTACCTCTGAACTGTAGTGAGTAGAAGTACACCATGTACCTCTGAACTGTAGTGGAGTCGAAGTACACCATGTACCGCTGAACTGTAGTGAGTAGAAGTACACCATGTACCTCTGAACTGTAGTGGAGTCAAAGTACACCATGTACCTCTGAACTGTAGTGGAGTCGAAGTACACCATTTACCTCTGAACTGTAGAGGAGTAGAAGTACACCATGTACCTCTGAACTGTAGTGGAGTAGAAGTACACCATGTACCTCTGAACTGTAGTGGAGTCGAAGTGCACCATGTATCTCTGAACTGTAGTGAGTAGAAGTACACCATGTACCTCTGAACTGTAGAGGAGTAGAAGTACACCGTGTACCTCTGAACTGTAGTGAGTAGAAGTACACCATGTACCTCTGAACTGTAGTGAGTAGAAGTACACCATGTACCTCTGAACTGTAGTGGAGTAGAAGTACACCATGTACCTCTGAACTGTAGTGAGTAGAAGTACACCATGTACCTCTGAACTGTAGAGGAGTAGAAGTACACCATGTACCTCTGAACTGTAGTGGAGTAGAAGTACACCATGTACCTCTGAACTGTAGTGAGTAGAAGTACACCATGTACCTCTGAACTGTAGT
The DNA here is from genome assembly GCA_036324585.1 of Champsocephalus esox. Lineage (NCBI taxonomy): Eukaryota > Metazoa > Chordata > Actinopteri > Perciformes > Channichthyidae > Champsocephalus > Champsocephalus esox. Next base: position 42,976,055 of record CM070498.1, on the reverse strand, counting down.
GGAGTCGAAGTACACCATTTACCTCTGAACTGTTGAGGAGTCGAAGTACACCATGTACCGCTGAACTGTAGTGGAGTAGAAGAACACCATGTACCTCTGAACTGTAGAGGAGTAGAAGTACACCATGTACCTCTGAACTGTAGTGGAGTAGAAGAACACCATGTACCTCTGAACTGTAGTGGAGTAGAAGAACACCATGTACCTCTGAACTGTAGAGGAGTAGAAGTACACCATGTACCTCTGAACTGTAGTGGAGTAGAAGAACACCATGTACCGCTGAACTGTAGTGGAGTAGAAGTACACCATGTACCTCTGAACTGTAGTGGAGTCGAAGTACACCATTTACCTCTGAACTGTTGAGGAGTCGAAGTACACCATGTACCGCTGAACTGTAGTGGAGTAGAAGAACACCATGTACCTCTGAACTGTAGTGAGTAGAAGTACACCATGTACCTCTGAACTGTAGTGAGTAGAAGTACACCATGTACCTCTGAACTGTAGTGAGTAGAAGTACACCATGTACCTCTGAACTGTAGTGGAGTCAAAGTACACCATGTACCGCTGAACTGTAGTGGAGTAGAAGTACAAAGTAGCAAAACATTGAAATACTTAATAAAGTACAAGTATCTCAAAACTGTACCCCTGTATAGTACTTGTTGAGTTTATGAACGTAGTTACACCAGTGGCTATACAGATAGAAAGACTAAGCCTTGCACAGAGGCATGAACATATATTTTCAAAATGCTCAACAGTGCTGCCAGAATTATAAACTGACTGCTCCACAATTAAAATAAATGCTTTTATATATTTATATTAGATGTGACTCTTTGGCGTTTCTGTTATTATTACAACTGCTGCTTTAGTTGTTCTGACTGCTCACATCCTGTTATTCATTATTTTAAAGCCGATATTCTGTGGGGTCGGTCAGGGCTCGGATCCTTGTCACCTTTTCCATACCTGATGAGTTTGCCTCCCTGACTACAGTTGTTTCAAGGCAAGGCAAGTTTATTTATAGAGCACTTTTCAACGCAAGGCAATTCAAAGTGCTACAAAAAAAAATGAAAGACATTAAGCATTAAAAAAGAAAAGCTAATCAAATAAACATTAAGAAGTGTAGAAGCTAGTAAGCCTACTATTGGATTTGTTTTAGATAGGCACCACATGTTTCATATGCAGACCTGATTTTCCTGTTCCATGTTCAAATAAACCATTTTCAGTCGTAATTTTTGTTTGGTCATGGAAAATGAGGTAAAGGTCATTGAGAGGTCATGGAAAAGTCATTGAAAATCATTGGTGAAAAAGTGTATGAACCCTGGGCCCAGTCCGTGAACTCGCCTCACAGGTGCACACGCCAGGACAGAGGACATCTGACTCCAGACCAAACTTGCTCGAGTCCGAGTCCAAGTCGGAGCGTCAATGTACAAGTGGAGTCCGAGTCATCGTGGGTCAGAAAATTCACGAGTCCAAGTCGCGAGCCAGTCAGAGTCACGAATCAAATAAGGAGACTAAAAGATGGTAAGACTTCACTATGTGGTTTTAGGTGAATACAGTTTGTCAAAAATATCAGTGATTTTCACAATCCTTTTTTTCCTACCGATTGTAAAACAGTTGCCTAATGATGGCATGTTTTTTCAGAGTAGTGAACAGTGCAGTGTGTCCCATACGTCTTTAATCAAATGTCCTTCTTTCCAGAGCTGCTGAAGAAAGAAGAAGAACATTAATAAAGAATGACCATTTTTATTTTTTGTCTACCAATTATAAAATAGTTGACAATTACCTTCATGCAAACATATTACAGGTATGGTTTGATGATTGGTTTTTCATATTTGGAAATCTCTCTTCAGGATCTCCAATAGAGAGGAAGCTGTTCCAAGACACTGGCAGTCAATGCAACATCATTCCCACTCCAAAGAAAGGGGCATCACCTCCACCATCATCATCATCATCATCATCATCATCATCATCATCATCATCATCATCATCATCATCCACCTTCGTCACCCGACCTTTCATCATCAGAAGGTGACTACCAGAAGAACAGTGAGCCGGATATGGATGAGCCTGTCACACCCATCCACACGGAGAAGAAGTGACTTGCCTCACGAGGTTGCTTAGCTGGTGCCACTGCCCCGACTGTGGTTCAGTTGACATTTGCCACGATGCCATTGGCTCACTCCTAGTCATCACGTTGTCATGTGCATCTCGCTACAAGAAAGTGACATGGAACGGCCAACCCTACATCGGCAGCACACCAGTGGGCAATATTCTCTTGTCCGCTTCCATTTTGTTGGCAGGTGCCACTGCAGGAAAGGCGGGTTATGAGAACCATGGCATTGGCGACCATATCTTCACGGGAAAGGCGGGTTATGAGAACCATGGCATTGGCGACCATATCTTCACGGGAAAGGCGGGTTATGAGAACCATGGCATTTGCGACCATATCTTCACGGGAAAGGCGGGTTATGAGAACCATGGCATTGGCGACCATATCTTCACGGGAAAGGCGGGTTATGAGAACCATGGCATTGGCGACCATATCTTCACGGGAAAGGCGGGTTATGAGAACCATGGCATTGGCGACCATATCTTCACGGACATATTTCCGGCACCAGAGAAGTGTTTTGTTGCCAGTTGTCCAGCGAGTATGGAACATGAGACAGACATTCTTGCTTGCCACCTTTCAGGCAGAGGGAAGGGACCTGGTCCTGGGAGGTGACGGCCGGGCCGATAGCCGGGACATTAAGCTTGGAAGTCACACCATGTTGGAGCCAATGTAGTAATAGATGTTCAGCTAGTTCAGGTGGGTTACCGGTATCTGAAGACGTTTATGAGCAGGGTTGAAATCACTTGACTGATATTAAGTGTATTTTTAAAATATTTATTATTACATTTGTTGACAATATTTCCAAATAATTAGCCATATATCCGATTCAAACCAGCTGCTTTGGACATATGGACAAAATAGGTATAGAATAAAACCACAGCTAGGTTTGCATAATTGTTTTTCTCGTGGTTTCCAATGATTCTAAAATAATAAAATTGTATATACCAATTTGAAAATGAATTAAAATATATTAACTTAGGACAATAATTATTTAAAATTATTTAGTTTGGATTATTACATATTAAACCTGTTATCTATTACATGTACTGCAGGTCTCAGTGTAGTTATATTTGCGTTGTATACCTATGTATCTGTTTTCTGCTGTTTTAGAGCAATGCATGTGGTGGTAGCTACCGTATGGAGAACACTGGGTTGGAGCGCTCCCTGGCTCATCTTGAGCGGCAGGGACTTGCAGTTGGCACGATGGTCACCGACCGACCCCCACATTGAGCACCTCGATGATATCTGGCATGGAGCAAAAGGTTTGTGTCAGCATTTGACTAAGTGACGCTTGAGTAAACATGTCTTAGTATGTTTAGCACTTGGCTTTTTGAGCTCTCTTATATGAGATGGAAGTCTTAACACACAGATATGATATAAATGTAGACACATGCAATCATGTAATTGTTTTGTGGCTTGGTTATTGTAAAATAGATACATATTTACTTTCTACATTTCCTTTGCAGATACTGAACCTGATAACTAGTCTATACAGCTGTGCTAAGTTCGTGAACACATTGATGTCCTTAAGATTTAAACGATTTATTTAATGCAAACATCTATTTGTGCCTCGATATATTTCTAGGATTTTCCAAAAAGCGGGACGTCAGGTGCTTCGCCCATGGATAAAGAGTGTGAGCAACCATATGTACTGGTGTGCGCTAGGGCTGCACAATTAATCATATTTGGATCGTTATTACGATTATGGCTTGCAACGATTACGAAAACAACGTAATCGAAATAAAACGATTATTTTTTTATTATTACTTATTTTTTTCAAATACATTTTTTTGTTTTTCAGTTGAATTAAACTAAAAGTTCAGGGTAATCAACTGTTAAAAACATACTTTGCAAATGCAACATGTTTGTTTATTGGTATTTATTATTTTGATATTATTTATGTAAATGTAGACATGAATGTATCATGTATTTTAGATTGGTTTTTCAGTTGATTACCCTAAACGTATAATTCAACAGTTAAAAAGTTCAAATTATTATTTGTATTTGTTTTAAAGTACAATAAATGGATGTTTTCAAAGTCAATGAATAATCGCATTTAATAATCGCTTTTACAATTACATGGAGACCAATTCCCGTCATGCATCCATGCATGCCTGCCGTGCAGAGAGCTGCCCTTGCCCCCCCCCCTACTTTCTCACAGCGGCAGGTATGTATTGTTCCCAGCCTTCGTCCCCTCATGGAGAATATTCATGTTATGCTATATTCCAGGGATGGCGATGCACCATTCGCATGGCGCAATAGGCATGGGTTATTATCTGAGCAGGTGTGTCTGTGCTTCTGGTGCCGGGAGGACCCAGTGGGGCGCAGACTACATCCTGCTTCGCCCTTAACCCAATAGCGAGAGCCTTAGAGGACGAAGCCTATACGAAATAGAAGCTGGAGTTACAGTAGGTAACTTCAGATACAAATCCTGACCTGTAAATATCCATGGCTACACATTTTAAGTTACTGATAATGGATCAAAGAAATCAGCAACAATTCTTTGTGCAGTCCCAAAACACAAATGTTAGGGACCAAAGAGAATAAATGAGGGATTTTTTTATTATATAATATAGGATCAAAGGTATCCAAAATGGCATTTAATGCAACTTAACGTCATGATTTTCACACCCTCACATATTATTTGCACCCTGATTATTCTGAACCGCTGTCATTCTTACACCAGCATAAATACTTTCGGCCCTCTCGCTAACTCCCCTCTCTTTTCAGGCGTAGCCGAGGACCCGACCGGCACCTGCCAGACGACATTCCAATCAATGCGGTTTAATCAGTTAATAAATACTGTTCACTAAAGTGCTGAGTGACCCCCGTCAGTCCAGTGACAAAGTTACCTTCGTCACACAGGTGCAAAGGAAAACAAAAATATGTCGACACTTTTATATCCTTTTAACCATGGCGACCATTTTAAGATAAAATATGTATTATCCTTGTTTTATCTTTTCTGTCAATCCCTTAGTTCACAAGCTATTAATTATCTGCCTCCCGGCCTCCCTCTGTTCATTCCCTGATTACACACGTTATTAATTAGACGGAGACCCAGGTGGTGACAGAGGAGACGGCGCAGGGCCCCAGCATGCAGCTCGCCCCCGAGGCTCCTCATTGCGCGGCTCACTTTGGGTCCGCCCCGAAGACCCCGGGCAGACGAAATATCATCTGTTCGTAGAGTTTCAATCTACTCTGCTCTAAATTGAATTGAAGCACATGTCTCAGAGCCCCCGTGAGTCTGCGTGCTGGGTTTGGTTGAGTCTGCGCTGGGTATTTTTACAGAGATGATTGGTCGTGGAATGTGACCTTTTTCTGATAGAAACTTTCGTCTGGTGTCTTTGAGGGAAGTTGGACGAATGAGATTCAAACCCATACTGTGCTAACAGACTGTCCTTTTACTCCCTGAGCTCAAGAGGATTTTCTCATCCCCTACATCTCAGGTGGGGATCGACAGTATTAAAGGGGACCTATCATGCAAAATGCACTTCTGATGTCTTTTATACATAAATATGTGTCCTCGGTAGGGATGGGTATCGTTAGGATTTTATCGATACTTTTCAATAATTCGGTGCTCAAAATTATAGACATGATTACAAGATGTGAAGATTAAACAACAGTCATTTTATTGAAACTTTTTCAATGTCATACCAAGCAGGTCTGAGTGTGGTAATTAGGGGCAGTTCATAAATCCATGTAAACATGACCATTATTCAGTTAAAACGAGACGCACCTCCTAAACCGGAAGCTCCGGTCGGCTAACCATTATAATCCGTTTATTGCGTTTATTATTTATAATTGTAATGATGGATTCTCAGTAATCATTTTAAAGTTACACAGAGACATTGGATTAACCGTCTTTATGATAAAATTACGTATAAAAGATCGCTTTTGCCAGATATGTGCTAAAGTAGACGTTAGCCCGTTTCGCTTAGTGTTGATTTAGACTCATGTAGCTCAGTGTAAGTTCAATCAGGAAGACAACATCATCGGGTGTCACACGTTATTTCAATAAGTGATCAGGGGCATTACGCCCCGGCTAGCCAATCATCGCACCTGCTAACCTCTTTAAATCTGCTCTCCCCTTCCTGTCAGTTGTCATTTCAGGTGTCAACGCAAAAGGTAGTAAACGAATACTCCTCGCAAACACTCAAAAGAAAGAAAAACAAACCACAAATGTCTAACACAGACTCTTCCGAGAACGAACCGTTTTCGAAGGATCTCGATCCTGGCTCCGATGTACCTCCGGATGCAGCTTCGAGCTCCTCAAGCCTCCGGCGCACGAGCGCCCGTCTGGCTTCCCGTGACAGCTCACAATCAGCAGAAGCAAACTTCATAATCACCCATTTATGACAGCAGGGTATCTCTGCAGCCTCAGATCTCCCTCTCTTCCAGCTCAGGCAGCTCTCGGACCAAGTCTCCGGCGCGGTCCATCAGCCCAGGGCAGCAGCTCCAGCCAACTCTCCAGCTCACCCCCGAGAGGCCGGAGCGAGGACGCGGGCGGAGCCGCGGGGGGAAAAGGAAAAAAAAGTCAAGTCCCTCTAGAGCCGGTCCATCTAAAAGGTCCACCTTTCCCCAGGCTCACCCGAGCGTCGCCCAGCCCGGGAGCCCCGGTAATCAGCCACTAACGGATAGCATAGCAAACTTCCTGCAATCGTTGGCTAGCTCTATGCTGCTAATTGACGCTCGCCTGCAGGCCATGGATAAAGGCCCCATCGGAGCTTCAACCTCTTCTGCGAACTGGGCCTCGGTCCCCGCTTCGCTGCCAACAGGATTTATGCCAGGTCATGGGGGTTTTCCTCCACAAATCATAGCTCCCCCTCACTCCCTGGCTTCCGCACTCCCAGCGCCTCACTCAGGTAGGCCTCATATTCCCCAGAGCGCTCACATTTCCTCTCGGCTGAGAGCGAAAATCCTCGAAGGGAAAGACATAAATTTAGTCACCCTCATCTTGCCTTCCCCGGAGTGCGACAAGTCAATCGCCACGGGAGGAAGCATCACTGCCGTTTTTAAGTCCGCAGATCCTCGGCTCCTCAGAGACCTCAACATAGGACAATTTCTGGTTGCTTTCGGCATCTTCCGCGATGTCCTATGTTCCGTTTACCCGGAAAGGAGAGTTGAGTTAGACGCTTATCTGGGCCTCATCGGCGATCTTTATCTCAAGTTCGGGAAATCCACGTTCTACTCCTATCACAAGAGCTTTTCTAGCAAAGCAGCACTTCACTTTGCCCACTGCAACGTGCGCCTGGACTGGTCCGTGCTGGACACCGAGCTGCTCGTGATGGCGACTGGCGGGCAACAGGTTGTTGCATGCATCAGCTGCGGGACGCAGGGCCACACCTCCCCCTTCTGCCCATCAGTGCCTTTCTCCGGGTGCAGAGCTTTTCCTGCGTCACAGTCGGGGAATAATAAACAAAAAAACCAGGCGCAGATTAGGCCAGACAACAGGATCTGTTATAAGTTCAACGAAAATATCTGCACCTATGCTTATTGTTCTTATCTCCATATCTGCAGTACCTGCAGGGAGGCTCACCCGAAGTCAGTTTGCCCCAGGCGCGGGCACGTGAAGTTCCCGCAGCAGAAACCACGTGGGGGAAAAAACTCCTGAAACATCACCTTTCCACCCCCATCAACATCCCACATTTAGCAGCAGCGCTTGCTACTCACCCAGATCCCGTGTTCGTAGAATATCTTCTGTCAGGGCTCTCTCAAGGGTTCAGGGTCGGGGTTATTTCTCCTCCCTCCGTGTCCCTTGTTTCAAAAAATCTGCAATCAGCATTTAAAGAACCCACCATAGTCTCCCAGCTTATCGAGAAAGAACTCAACAAAGGATACCTAATCGGTCCGTTTCACTCACCCCTGTTCTCAGTGTTCCAGACAAGCCCAATAGGAGTAGCCACGGGTAAGTACTCTGGGAAAAAAAGGCTGATTTTCGATCTGTCCGCACCCCGCGCCGGCCCGTTTTGCAGTATTAACAGCCTTATTCCTCCAGAGCCATTCTCCCTTCATTATGCCTCAGTCAATGACGCAATCAAACTAATCAAGTTTGCGGGGCAAGGAGCCTGGCTCTCCAAGGCAGATATTACTGACGCATTCAAGATCATTCCCATCCATCCATCCCAGTGGAACATGTTCGGTATTAAGTGGGAAGCTAAATTCTACTTTGCGGTTCGCTTGACTTTCGGGTGCAGAAGTAGCCCCTGTATTTTTAATTCTTTTTCCGAAGCTCTCTGCTGGATTCTGCTGAATAATGTCAGGATTCCCTCCGTTCTCCACTTGCTGGACGGTTTTCTCCTCATAGATCCCCCTCGGGATAACTCAGGCGCTTCCCTGGCGAAACTCAAATGCTGCTTTCAGGAGCTAGGCGTCCCCCTGTCCGGAGAGAAAACCATAGGACCCGACACTAGCTTGGAGTTTTTAGGCATCACACTCGACACTATAGACATGAAAGCATCTCTCCCCATCGCCAAACTGCAGTGCATACGCGACATCACTAAATCCTATTGCGAGCAACAAGTCATCACCAAACAGCAGCTGCTCTCCCTCCTCGGGCACCTCAACTTTGCCATGCGCGTCATCCCCCAGGGGCGCTCATTCATCTCCCGCCTCCTGGACGCAGCGTCGGCTGTAACAAACCTCCACGACCGCGTGTTTCTAGACGAAGGCTGCCGCTCAGACCTATGCTTCTGGTCTCTCCTGCTAGCCCACTGGAATGGCATCACCTTCTTTTACGACGACCTCGTGTACTCCTATGATTCCATGAGGTTTTTCACGGACGCTGCCCCATCCGTGGGTTTTGGGGGTTTCTTTCAGGGAGAGTGGTTCGCGGGCCCGTGGCCTCCCTCATTTCCGAATCATGCCTCATCCTCCGCCCTGCACGAGATCTATCCGATTGCTGTTGCCTGCCACGTGTGGGGCCACCTCTGGCTACGGAAACGCATCTCGGTGCTCTGCGACAACCAGTCAGTGGTCTGGATCATCAATAAAGGTCGCTCCTCTTGCAGTGACATCATGCCGTTCATGAGAAGCATCACGTGGTCATCCCTCACCCACAACTTCCTCATCTCAGCTCGTCACGTCCCCGGCCACCTCAATATAGTGGCTGATTCCCTCTCTCGCTTTCAATTTCAGACCTTCCGGAACCTCTGCCCGGAAGCCAGCCCGCAACCCGTTGGGATTCCTCCTCTGCAGCTCCTCTCTCTACATTAAACAAGAGCCCCTTAGCTAGGCACCTAGAGTCTGCCAGATATTTTATGAGGAAAGGCTTAGCCACTTCCACCCTCAGAACATACGACTTTGCATGGAGAACGTTCGCATTCTTTTGTGTTTCCGTAGGCATCTCACTTAGACCCGTTCTCATCCCCACCGTGTGCGCCTTCATGTGCTACTGCGCCACTGATCGCCACCTCAAACCCCAATACATCCGGGGCCTCTTAGCAGGAGTACAATTTAACGTTCGCTGCTTCGATCCCAGCTTCCCCAGCTTACTTGCTAACCTATCCGTCAAACTCATACTTAGAGGTCTTCTAAAAACGTTTCCCCCAGCGTTAAGACCATAGACGACCCATTACACTCTCCACTCTGCGCCTTATGCTCTCCAAACTTAGAGAAGGATTATTTTCTCCCTACATCGACGCCCTACTCGACGCCGTATTTCTGCTGGCATTTTATGCTTTTCTTAGACCAGGCGAATTTACCACAGCTTCACGATCATTCAATCCCAATCTAGACGTCTGCCTTAACGACCTATCCTTCCACGCTAGCCATTTTAGTTTAAACATTAAACACTCCAAATGCAGAGGCGCTTGCTCCGTCATCGCAGCTCGCAACGATTCCCCGTTCTGCCCTTATGGATCCATGATCAAATTCCTGCGTCTTAGACCTTCCATTGATCCTCTCTCACCACTATTTCTTATTTCAGGGGATTTTCCCTGAACTCAACACCAGTTCAATCATTACCTTAAGCAAGTTCTCATTAGATCGGCTTATCGCCCCAATTATTCTCGGGGCATTCATTCAGGATAGGCGCAGCTACCTCTGCTGCTAATCAAGGCGTCTCATCCTCATCCCTGCAACAACTCGGACGATGGTCCTCCTCTGCCTTCACATCCTACATCCGCCCGGACATCAGTGCCGTGCTGGCTATCCAAAGGTCCCTCAAACACTAAATGATGGTAAATATACCTATTACTGGTGGTGGTAACACTTCAGCATGTATACGTGTCTACGGTTCCGGATCTGTCAGGCTATAACTCCGGATCTGCGTATGCTAATCCCGCAAGTGCAGGTCGCGAACGTGGGTCCGAGTCAAGTTGCCGACTCAGGTCCGCGTTTAGGTTTAACCCTGCGGGCACAGGTTGCGGACACAGGTCCGCGTTTAGGTTTAACCCTGCGGCCGCAGGTTGCGGACAATGGTCCGCGTTTAGGTTTAACCCTGCGGGCGCAGGTTGCGGCCAGTGGGTCTGCGTCATGGTAAACCTGCGTGCAGGTTTCGGGCAGTGGTCCCGCACATGACTAACCCCGCAGCCCGGAAGCGATTCCGGCGCTCATCATGTCCCCATGTTAATCTCTCTTTTTCATCCATAGATCTCCGCAGCCAGCCACAAGGTAAGGATTGCTCACAGCTCCGTACTTCATACTTCACTTCTTTTGGGGGTTTATCAGAGCGATTCTTTCCCTCCTGAATGATCATCCTGCACACCCGGGGCCTAGTCGCCAAAACATCATTACAGTTACTTGTTGTAATACGTCAATCACTATTCCCGCATATCATGTGTCCCGATAATAAACATGTACTCATACATCACGTCTCTCCTGATTGAAATGTAGCTCAGTGTAAGTTCAATCAGGAAGACAACATCATCGGGTGTCACACGTTATTTCAATAAGTGATCAGGGGCATTACGCCCCGGCTAGCCAATCATCGCACCTGCTAACCTCTTTAAATCTGCTCTCCCCTTCCTGTCAGTTGTCATTTCAGGTGTCAACGCAAACCCTCCTCCACCCCTTCGCCTCCTGTCTCATAAATACAGGGCCAAGCTAAACCTTCTCCCTTCAGATCGGACTGAACTACTATCACCACCACCAGTGTCTAGACCCCGGGGGGTTCATCAGAGCGATTCTTTCCCTCCTGAATGATCATCCTGCAAACCCGGGACCTAGTCGCCAAAACATCATTACAGTTACTTGTTGTAATACGTCAATCACTATTCCCGCATATCATGTGTCCCGATAATAAACATGTACTCATACATCACGTCTCTCCTGATTGAATTGGTGTTGGACTTCTGTTCCGTGTCGGTGAAGTGGTTCATATTGTCTGTTAGCGGAGTTCTTCCCGTTAAGTGGGTATGCATCATTAATAGGTTGTTAAATGTTAAGAAGCCTCGAGACGCTGTTTCTAGCAAGATGTTGCGTCTGCCCCCGGGAGTCTCACAATAATAAGAGCGTTGTTAGTAGAGATGACGAGTGGCATTCACAGTGGCCAATCAGAGTGCTACTCAAACCGGATACGTCACACGGGATGAGGGTTCCCAACCAACCAGAATTGTTTTAACTAAGGTAGCAAAAGGTAAACAAAGTAGCGTAATTCATATACCGATAGCAGCACCGTTTGTCCAGCGGCTTAACAGTATACCAATACCGTCCAATCAGGTAACGGTACTGACTTAGTACCGGTTCTCGCTCGATACCCATCCCTAGTCCCCGGTCTGTCGGGAAACTCACGCAGCGTCAGAAAATATAACTCTCTTTTCCTCCGTACCCACACCTTTTTAAAAACGGGGATACAACGAGCGGATACAGATTTGCTGCCAATATTTCGTAATTTCGGATTGGTGGACCCACAGAGAACAATGCCTGACGTGTTTTGGACGTAATATGGTAATTGTTTACATTAGCAAGCATTGCTAACACTCAGAGCTAACCTGTACTGTAGAGCACATGCCATACGTGCCACCAGTGGCAGCGCCAGGGTATGGCTGGGGTAGGCTACACCCATACCAAGAAATGGCTTAGCCCCACCATGAACAATGATGTTAAAGTAAGCAAAATAAAGTCTGCCAACTCTCGCGGAGTAAATTGCACAGACAGCAGTTAGTGAGATTGATTTCAGTAGCCACGGTTTTGAAAACTTTTGTCACGTAGTGATCGTCTTCTCAATAGAACATCTTTGATAACGGTGTGGTGTTGTTGCAGGACGCCTCGACGGAGAATACTTTTGCTGTAGTACAGGTAACACATAACTGGTACGCAGGTTATGTGCGTAATCTGAAATGCGTACCGTCACTTGTGTCACAAAGCGCATTTGCGTACCGACGTACTTGTGAAGCTTTTCCAGAAGGCGGTTAGATCACCGGACGACAGAGTCGGTCTCCGTGTGCACAGACAGGGCTGCTGTCAACGTCGGTCTGTCCAACGGACTTGTGCCAAAACTACGCTAACCGGCTGCGGAGGGAGACTCCCCCCCTTCACTGGAGCACTGCGCTAAAACAGCTGATCACAACGTTCACCCTCTGTGGTCACGAAGTACTCCACTAGCCGCCGCACGTAATGAATTACGACCCCACGGTTTGATGATTGGGAGGTGTGTGGGCTGTCTTTCATTTTGACACGCAGAAAAATGTTATAATAAACATAAATACTGTATGTTAAATGGATATATCCGCCTTCTTTCATTTATCTTTCCATTCTCACAACAATATTACCGTACTTTTCGGACTATAAGCCGCGACTTTTTTCCCCAGCTAACGGCCACTAGGGAACCTCCTCAAGCTATGTAATTTACAGGTACAATTAACCACCTTTAACACTATGGGCTCTATGACCGGTCCGCGCCCGCCACCTTTAAGCGGTGGGCTCCAGCAGGAGCTTTTCCTGGAGGCCGGAAAAGAGTGAGACAGGTAGCCAAGCCCCCAGGAAGTGCGCCGGACTCAGATGGAAATATTCGTGCTGGCCAAACGCTTTTTCCCATTGACTTACATGGGGAAAGAGTGGTCTGTAACTCGTTGGATACTTTTTTTTAAACTAAATAAACAACCCAGTATGAACTAGACCATCCAGAAAGACGCGGGCAAAAATCCTTGATTATGCGATCAAACATGCGGGGTTTTATGTGATTGTATGCGGTGAAATTGCGGGAAGTTGCAAAATATGCGGAAAGTTGCGAAATATGCGGAAAAGATAAATATTGGGCTGTCTTATTTATTTATTCGCTCTCACACACAACCTGCCACTAACGTTAAACCCCTTTACTATTCAATTAAACACAATCAATGGGGCTATTTTAATCACACACACACACACACACACACACACACACACACACACACACACACACACACACACACACACACACACACACACACACACACACACACACACACACACACACACACACACACACACACACACACACACACACACACACACACACACACACACACACACACACACACACACACACACACACACACACACACACACACACACACCTCATTCGGTTTTCATTTACTCGTTCGTTATCTAACCAGCTTCAATCTTGTAGGCTTCTCACCTCGTTTCTTGTAGCCCTCGAAAGGGTTTTGGAGGTCGATGCCTCGGTGAACGTGAGTTGTTTGGCTTTCTTGTCCGCAGCAGCAGAAAGCATTTTCGAATCTTTGAATGAATCAAAGTGGGTCGTCACCGTCGATGTTCTCTTATGCTCCAACACCCAGTTGCACGGGGTGCAGAATAGTTTCCCCCCACTTTCATGCAAGACATCGGGGAACTGCTTTGCCCGGTCTTTAGCAGAAATGTTTGTCGGTAAATGAGATGGATTCGATTTTTTCATCGTGTGAGCTCCACACGTTCACTCTACGGTGTTGTTTACCTTCTATGATGTGCGAGGTGATGACGTTGCGCATCATCATCACTTCACGTCAAGTTAACTTTTTTTTCCAACTTTGTGTGGAAAAATGCGGGGATTATGCGCCATTTTTGATAAATATGCTGCTTTTTAAAAATCTGCGCCATTTTGCTGATTATGCGGAAAATTCTGCGATCGCAGAATCGCGTTTTTCTCGAGGGTCTAATGAACGTTTGTATAGCCCTTATTAAAAACATTCGTTCCTCAAGTTGTAAAAATGTGCTAATAACGTTATTCTGAGTTATTTCCCTCGGCATTATGAACGCGCATCTAACCCACGGGACCGCGCTGCCCGGCACGTTCGTGTTACGTGTTCAGCACTACATGAGTTTCTCTTTACCCATGGATGCACAATAACAACGGACCATATCGCCTTACTGCCCACGGAGCTGTAATGATGGATATATTGCACATGTTTGCTGTAATTCATCATTTGTAAAATATTATACTAGATGGGCTGTATAATGTAAATCTTGTACCGTAAATGTTGTATTAAATAAAGTTAATATTACCGACGTAGATTAACGTTCCTGTAGCTTCATATATATATATATATATATATATATATACAGTGCAATAATTCTTTCATGCTACATGAAGCTCTGTTGGATATCACTAGATCCTGTTACAGCATAATAGAAGTACATAACGATTGATGTTCACATTAGCATAATTACTAGCTAGCTGCTAACTGCATAATAACAACCCATTACCATGCTGTCATGAGCGCACGGTGCTGTTACGTGTACGCAAATTGAGGTGCTCGATGTGAACGAGCATGTTGGTTAAAGTTGGGCATGCGCTATGAGCGCACATACGGGTACTTCTCAGGCATGCCGGGTAATCTGTGACGTTTCACTCTCTCAAAGGTTGGGCCATTTTATCATCATGCGCTAATGAGCAGCTCTCATAGGAATTAATGAGGCCCCGCCTCCCACGCTGTATCCAGTTCTTATTACACATCCATGCAGGTAGCGCGCCAAAGTAAAAGTGGAACCGAGAGACAGAACGAGAGCAAGACAGACGGACAATTTAGCTGCTGCGGCTTATATGCAGGTGCGCTTTATAGTCCGAAAAGTACGGTACATAAATAAATGGCATATTTTGGACATAGTTCGAATGGTGATTAATCATGATTCATTCACTTTTAAACTGTGATTAATCTGATTAAAAATGTTAATCGTTTGACAGCCCTAATTTTTTTATATATCTGAGACCCATAATATGCCTAAAAATAGCATGATAGGTGCACTTTAAAACATCATAACTCAAAATACGGAATGAGCTCCGCTGTTTACCTTGACTATAGAAGTAAGAGAGTATTTCACAAGCTCACAAAACTCGTGAAAGTCTCATTAAAGTGTCACCGCCAGTCCTCGTATCAAAAGCTCCTGTGTATGTTCGGAAGTGTGTGGGTGTTTGCAGGCTCTCACTAAATGGAGGCTTAAAAAGAAAGGACAGTAGGTGGATTATTTACTTGGTACGTGTCAAAATAAGCTTGACTTTACTAGCCTTGTTCAGTTAATATTCATTTTATAAGGAGAAACATTGAATTATGATTAAATTGCTACAAAGACACGACTGCTGATATTAATTCCTCAAGCTTCTCTCAAGGATGACCACAGACGCAAACTGATTCACCAGGAAGAGTCCCCGAATGACCTTTCCCGGTTACCACGGTTGTCACGGTTGTCCCATATGTATCTGTATTTTTGGCACAGCTGTACCTGCTCTGCCCAGCTTATTTACCCAGTAACTAAATTCCCCATTGTTTACCCTGCCAGCTGAATTGGTGAAGGTGCGGAAGAGAGCTGCTGTAGCCTACTCGTCCTCTTGTGTATTGACAAGTATTGAACATAAAAATTCAGTTTCTGTATGCTTATTATTTCATTTATTTTATTTTTTTGTAAACGTCAGTCGATCGACCACCTGCTGGTGTTACAAATTGTCAATTTTTTGTGAGGTCTTGGGTCGGCAAGAATGCAAAGACCTGGTTAACAGGAACCCACGCATACGAAAGAGAATCGAGGGGAGGTTCCATCAAATGCTGTTTGCCGTGGCGTAGCACAAAACTCCGGCCCGATACATAAGCCGTCTCTGTGGGCCCCTCCCTCCCTCCATGTTTCTCTTCCATCTTTTGAAATGTATTCACAAATGATTGAGACGACAACTGTACAGATGAACCTATAGCGGTTATTAGGGTAGTCACCAGGTTTGCCAACTCTCACGCATCTGGCGTGTGACACACACTTTCACTCTCAATCTCACGCTCTCACGCTGCCCAAACTATTCTCACGCCAAAACAAGAATACCGAAGACTATAAACGGTTCTGAAAACGTTTGTCACGTAGTGATCGTCTTCTCAATAGAACATCTTTGATAATGTCTTCTGGCCAATCAGAATCAAGATAACGGCGTGGTGTTGTTGCAGGAAGTCCCGACGGAGAATATGTTTGCTGTAGTACATCTCTATATACATCGATACAACATTACGTGTTGATAGAAATCAACACGTAATGAAATAAGACCCCACGGTTTGATGATTGATAGGTGTGAAGGACCAGGGTACAGAAAAAACAGGAGTGCAGGTTGAGGTGCAAAAATACGGATTTTATCGACCCAATATATGTACAGTTTTAAGATGGGTAATAAAATCAATTAGGTTTAAACAAAAAGGTGTAGATATCAACAGACACAATCTAGCATGTACACACATAAGCAGAACGTCACAAAAATGGGTGACATCCTGTATGCTCTTCTGTCCAAGAGCAACTCACATACTCATCTCCACACTGCAGGAATGTATAGCACTACTGATCAGTCCATTATTGCATGCACGGGGAAAGAGGCTCTAAAAAGGGGTGGCTTAAATGGAGTGGCCTCTTCAAACACCCCTCAGGGTTTGAGAGGAATGGTGTAGTCCAATTAGCTGATACGTGGATGGTGAAGTTATATGGCTGCATTGCCAGGTACCATCGGGTGATGCGGCTGTTGGCATCCTTCATCCCTGCCATCCACTTCAGGGCTTTATGATCCGTTTGTAGGATGAACTCTCTTCCCAGGAGGTAGTACTTGAGAGTCTAGGGCCCATTTCACTGCCAGGCACTCTTTCTCAACAGTTGAGTAGCGAGTCTCCCTTGGGAACAGCTTCCTGCTGATATAGGCCACGGGGTGAAGGTCATTGGGCTCTCCCTGCAAAAGCACCGCTCCCAAACCTCTGTCTGAAGCATCCGTTTGCAATATGAAGTCTTTAGCAAAATCAGGACTACACAAAACAGGGTTCTTACTCAGTGCATCCTTGAGGTCGTTAAAACTAGACTCCGCCTCCTCACTCCACTGCAGCAAAGTTGGGCCCATCCGCTTGGTCATATCTGTTAGAACAGCAGCACGAGAGGAGTAGTTAGGCACAAACCGACGGTACCAACCTGACATTCCCAGGAATTACTTCAGCTGGCTCTTTGTCTGCGGAGGCTGACAGAACTGGATGGCTTGTAGTTTGTGGGTCTGGGGTTTGATAACTCTGTTGCCAATCATATAACCAAGATATTCTGTCTCAGTCCTGCAAAACTGGCACTTTGAGTGATTGACAGTCAATCCAGCCTCCTTTAGACGTCCAATGACGGCTTTCAGATGGTCCAAATGATCCTCCCATGTAGCACTGAATGACAAAATCATCAAGATATGCTGCAGCAAAATCTGACAATCCCAACAATACCTGGTCCATTAATCTTTGGAACGTAGCTGGTGCGCCATGCAGTCCAAACGGCATTACGGAGAACTGGTACAGACCCCATGGTGTACGGAAGGCTGTTAACTCAGGGGACTGTGGAGTCAGCGGCACCTGCCAGTAGCCTTTGCATAGATCAATCGTGGTTAGAAACTTTGCTTTGCCCAACCGATCAATGAGTTCATCAATGCGAGGAACTGGATAGGAATCAAACTCAGAAATTGCATTCAGATAACAGAAGTCTATGCAAAACCGTATGGTGCCATCCTTCTTTGGTACCAATACAATGGGGTTGCACCACTCACTTCTTGATACCTCAATGATTCCCAGGGATATCATCAGATCCACTTCCTCTTTAAGGGACACCAGGAGGCGCTCGGGGATTCTGTAGCTCAATCTTCGCACAGAAGCATTCCTCTTTAGCACAATGTTGTGGTCAATAACGTTTGTACAACCAGGATTTTCTTTAAAAACTTCTGGGACACAGAGGGCACTGACCTGGGTTTGCTCATCAGCTGTTAGGTGGTTGAGATCAGGCAAAGCAGCGACAGGTAGAGGAAGGTACTGCGCATCTTCGTCATCCTCTTCTTCCACATGTCTAATCAACAACACTTCCTTTTTGTCGGACCTGGGAAACCATTCTTTTAATAGGTTAACATGCACAATTCTCTGGGACCGTGCTTCACCAGGGGTTGCAATCACATACGTGGTTGCACCTATTTTTTTCCTTACCTCATAAGGCCCTTGCCATTTTGCAAGGAGTTTGTTGTCTTGTGTGGGAAGCATAACCAAAACCTTTTGTCCAGCAGAAAAACTCCTCTCCCTGGCAGATCTGTCATAACAGTTGGTTCTTTTGGGCCTCCCACACATTCTGCTGGGCCAGTGCAGTCATTCTGCTCAGTTTCTCCCCCATGTGGACAACATAGGCAATGACACTCTGTGGCTCAGCTGGTTTGGGATCCTTTTCCCAGTGAGTTTTGAGCAAGGAAAGTGGGCCTCTTACCTCATGTCCATATAAGAGTTCGAACGGGGAGAACCCAGTTGATGCTTGAGGGACAAAAAGCACATAGGGTAACCACTGGTCAGTAAGAATTTCTTTGGGAAACCCTACTCTCGCAAAGAACTGCACCAAACAAAAAGCAATTGACTTTGCTTTGACAGTTTTAAGCGGAAAAACTTCAGGATATCTTGTAGCGTAGTATTCTGATTCCAGAAGGAGGGGAATGTGTGAGGGCTACAAGCCTCACAAACGAACACACATCGTAAAGGTTATGATTTTGTTTACATTACAGATTAAAGTATCTATTGTGATTTGTGTTGTGTGTAATCCTATTGTCAGTGTCTCACAGCAAACCTTGCTCCTGGCCAAAGGCTGAGCCGATGGAAACCACCTGCCTTTATAGACGTGTCAGCTAATTGGACTACACCATTCCTCTCAAACCCTGAGGGGTGTTTGAAGAGGCCACTCCATTTAAGCCACCCCTTTTTAGAGCCTCTTTCCCCTGCATGCAATAATGGACTGATCAGTAGTGCTATACATTCCTGCAGTGTGGAGATGAGGGGGGGGGTATGTGAGTTGCTCTTGGACAGAAGAGCATACAGGATGTCACCCATTTTTGTGACGTTCTGCTTATGTGTGTACATGCTAGATTGTGTCTGTTTATATCTACACCTTTTTGTTTAAACCTAATTGATTTTATTACCCATCTCAAAACTGTACATATATTGGGTCAATAAAATCCGTATTTTTGCACCTCAACCTGCACTCCTGTTTTTTCTGTACCCTGGTCCTTCACATATCATCTCTTGCAGCTCATCAGGTTCCACTGTGGTGCAGCCCAGGTGCATGCTATGAAGCCAATCCTCACAGATGATACACTGAATCATCTCATCGCTGGACTGATCGTCTGGGTACGGCCGGTCACACGTGCAGTAGCAGCCGTTGAAGTTGTGATTGTATTGATTTCTGTCGTTTTGCTCATCTTTGGCAAGAATTAGCTGGCACTTCAACTCCCCGAACTTGCCATTTCACAGCGGAAATTTCTTTTGGTGTATAGTTCAAAGATATCATGTCCTTCGTGGCATTTATTGGCACAGGCCAGACACACTCCTGCAGGCTCTGCAGCATTGGGAGTGCAGGTGCTGCAGGCAAACACAGCCTGTCTCTTTCCATAGCCCCGAGAATAGGATTACACACAACACAAATCACAATAGATACTTTAATCTCTGTAATGTAAACAAAATCATAACCTTTACGATGTGTGTTCGGTTGTGAGGCTTGTAGCCCTCACAATAGGTGTGTGGGCTGTCTTTCATGTTGACACACAGAACAATGGGGGCTATCCACCCTTATCCTCTCTGTGAGGAGCAGCAGGTTCAGCTTTCAGAACAAAGTAACACAAAACTAAAATGGCCTTCATTTTTTTAAATATGTCGTGTAGTAATAGATGTATATTTTTCTTCTCCAGAGAGTACCAGAATGTGTATTATTTAGTATTTCAAAAAATCTCCTGGGGTAGAATCCCCCCTGCAGGGGTTGGGTTTTCAGCATGTCAACTCTTTCACCTGTGGGGAAATTGCAGGATTGGCTCCAGGTCGCCCTTTTTATTTACTTCAAGACAAATGTGCCTTTTTATTTCATACAGTTCCATTTGGATTGAGACAGGGAAATAATCTAACCCTCACGCGTGCGTTTCACTGTCGAGGGGAGCGTGTATGTAACTACATTGCAAATACTGACTTCACCCCACCACTGTATGGGTTAGCCCTACCGTAGTTTACCCAACACAAATACTCTCTCGCAACTGACGCTTATTGCGCAAGCGCAGATCTAAGATCCAGTAGAAATGATAAAAAAGTAAAAGTCTGCTGCTTATTGTTCTACTAGGCCAAAATAGAGTGTGTTAATTAATATGTTTGGCAGTTTGCAGTAAGGCTGTAGATTTGTTTGTGTGTGTGTGTTTCATGTATAGGCCTCTCACGATAATTCATTTTGTTGGATACATTTTCCAGGAAATTATTGCGATAAACGATAATATTGTCAGCACCGTCGTATGACCATTTTAGACCCCTGACATAATGATAATATATAATAATAATTCAAGTACATCCTTTTCAAACTGCTAGTCACATCCTCATGTAAATGGGAATTTATCGAGTTCATTTTTATTTATCGTACGATAAGTCAATTAATTGCTTATCGCGACAGGCACACAATAAAACAGCGGAAACAAACATGTGTTTGACTTTCATTAGTGAAGGAAACTGTGTGCCCTTTATAGTCCGTGTCCAATATTGTGTATTTGTATATATTGTATATATATCCTATATATATGCTAAGGTCCCGCTACTGACACGATAGCAGTCATTTAGTGCGCATATGTGTAATTAAACCCTTGATATCAAATCTCACTCCAGCCAGGAACCCAAAGTTGGCAACCCTGGTCGTCACTAATGTAGTAATAATGATGGTAACTGCTAAAAAGCATTGCTTGATAACTACTGCCACTATTTGAGCTCACCTGTTCTCACACCATCATGAGATGAGGGACCTGCCGCTCGCTCTGTGGCCCGTTCAGAAACTAAGCCATGTGATTCATGATGTTAAGCTTTGCTAGCTCATTTTGATGTCATGACATATTCATGATACTGATTAATTCATGCTCTACAATGCAGATCCACGCCAGATTCCTGGATGACTGCCTTCAATCTAAACATCTGCTTTAACCATTCTTACACTGTGTGTGTCACGGATCTCTGGGCCCATAGACCTCGGCCTCCGTTACGGGTTGTATCGCTTCATTGCTGGTGATTGTGTTCACCTGGTGCCCTGTGTCGTCTCCTCCCCCCTCACCCGTGTGTTGTTCGTTTGATTGGCCCTGTGTGTATTTAGTTAGTCTGTGAGATCCTTGTGGCTGCTGACTGTGTGCACGGGTAACAGTCAGATTGAGGCTGTGAATCATGTGCCCATGATTTAATAAATGCCCACACCGGGTTATATTTGAACTCTCTGCCTCCTTGGTCGGGCCGCTCAACGGTCAGCTTCACAGTTACATACTTAAAAGCAAGCAACAAAGAAGAGCATACAGTAATACAAGACTTAAAAACAACAATCGGTTTAGAAAAGATATTGAATATGCCAGTTTAAAAAGGTGTGCTATAATTTGTCTTGGTTTTCCTCAGCAATTTAATGTACAACCTCTCAGTAAGGGGTTATTTAGGGCTTGGGCGAAACATAAGTAGGGGTTGGATCAAGACATTAAGGCGTGAGTTATAACTGAAGCAAATTGGTAATGTACAGTTATATTCACACTTACTTGATCAACATTTGCCACAAAGCTTCCATATGTTTCACTGCAGGTGTCACTCGTCGCCTTCTGGAAGCCTTCCATTGTTCTCACAACCAATTTAAAAAGCAGCTCGCAGAGAAACTGCAGCCTCGACTGATGCAATCCGTCATGGTTTACAACACCTGTATCGTATGTTCTACTAGCGTAACCATACAATGGAACAAAAGCAGATATACTGTACCACGGCAGGCATCAGCCCCCCTTTACCCTCTCAGCATCCAAACCCGTGCACCCATCAAGCTAACAAGATAATTAGCTGCACAAGGAGCATTGATAATGAATGATGGATTATATTCATTAGTGCAGCAGTTTGTCTCCGAGCAGATTTGGATTTTAAAAACAATGGGAAACAATTACGTTCTACAAGCAGATTACGTTGTTGTTTCTTTCCTGCATACGATTAGTGATTAATTTTAAAGTCGGCTCAAGTTGGTATCTTTAAATCTGCAGTAATTAATTGTTTGGGCACTTTGGGGCAGTGGGAAATATACTCAGCTTTGATGATAATTATAATGATCATTAGCATGAGCAACCCATGTTCTTGTGTGTAATAGCCGCTAACGATTTAAATACAATCCTATCCATTTTTGATGCTACTTTTTTTGTTGACATCCAGTAATGATTGTATTGGTCATGGCGGATGTCGCTGTAACGGAGCTGCATGCGGATTGCCTGTCTAAGAAGGACAATGCTTATTTTGATACGTTTCACTTTGCACTGTTCACTCGTTACAGGAACACCAAAAGGAAGGATTGTATTGCAAAATCAGCCACATTAAAAAAAATGAAGAATCTTTACGTTATTTATTAAAATGTCGGGGCTCCACATGCTATACATATGAACATATTTGCATTTCCATAACTTCTACCTCTCTCTGTGCTATCAGCCTGCAGTTCAGTACTTTGTCACTTGATTGATAAGTCATTCATGGCGTTCTAGAAATGTGATTTAGATTACATATCAAATATGTTGGTTACTTTTCCAGAAGTCACAAATAAAAGGGAAGGAAGGGTCCCACGATTATTTCCTTTTTTACAGTGGATGGTGTTATGTTGTAATTAAGGTGGTTTAATTTAATGCAAACATGCCTTTCAAAGTTGTGGGGTTCAGAGTTGCTGCAGTCGGTACGAGTCACCATTCTACGAGGACTGACATCTTTAGGATTCAAACGTTAAGTAGGGAAGTTTTAGCACTATAACATATAGATATATAGTATGTACAGTTATCGGCTGTCTCTTAGTTGTTATCTCATACACATATGTCCCAAGAGAATATGTTTTCGCCGTTAAAGTTTAAATATTCCCGTCATTTTTTTTTGAAAAGTGCCGGTCAAAGGTCTTCTTTGTTATTTATTGTGCTTTAAAACTAATTGATATTATTTGATATTAAACAAACTAATTATAGTAGATTAACTACATTATTCAAACGTGTTCAGTAATTTACAATAACAGAGCTCTCTCCCTCTCCCGTCAGTATCATGCAGCTCGCGGATCAGCAATGAGTGACCCGACAGTAAAACTAAACATATCTATAACTAGTTTAGGTAGTTTGAGAGGTCATTAAAATAGCTACATGTGATATTCTAACCTGAAGTGTTTTGTCCGCTCACCGCTGCATGTGCTTATGCAGAGCTGCGTGTCGAGTGTCGACTTGTCAGCAGCAGCTGATCTCTCTCTCCCGTCAGATTAGACTTCACTCGCGTTTAT
Source organism: Champsocephalus esox (assembly GCA_036324585.1). NCBI lineage: Eukaryota > Metazoa > Chordata > Actinopteri > Perciformes > Channichthyidae > Champsocephalus > Champsocephalus esox. Next base: position 42,952,261 of record CM070498.1, on the reverse strand, counting down.
GTCCATATCGATCAGATCCAGCTAGTTCTAGCTAATGATATGACTACCTGCTTATTAAAAGACAACTACACAATAAGCGTCACTATGCAACCGGGTGAGGCCACAAAGTATAGCAGCATTATGCATTTGTTTACATGCCCACCGGAACCCCGAGGCATTACCAACAGATCAACGCACAATCAACCCATCCAGGACATCTCTTTCTCCACATTGAGTGTTAGACATTAGAGTTGACTATTCTTGTCTGTCACATACTCTTCTTGTCTGTCACATAAGTGGCGCAACTGATGTCGTATTGCGCTAAGGGGAAAATATTTTGACCGGAGAGATTTAGATTTGCCGGTCTTCAGCATATTTTACCGGTCATAGTCCGGTAATTACCAGCTAACGGGAACTTTGATATGTCCCCATATTCATTTATGCAGGAGTGCCGCTAGCACAGACCTTACTAAGCGTGTGTGTGTGTGTGTGTGTGTGTGTGTGTGTGTGTGTGGTGTGTGTGTGTGTGTGTGTGTGTGTGTGTGTGTGTGTGTGTGTGTGTGTGTGTGTGTGTGTGTGTGTGTGTGTGTGTGTGGTGTGTGTGTGTGTGGGGTAGGTCCCATGGTAACCCAGTGGAGGAATGGTTTGGTTTGCCACCTGAATCTTTTGCAGAACACCATCTTGTACCATAGTACGAACATGTGTGTGTTTCAAAAGGACATGACTAAAGTTCACCCCACTATGTGTACGATTGAGAGGCAGAGCGATGTGAGATAGCAACGGTGTGTCACACACACATACGTATAGCTCTTGGGATATCACCAGAGGAGAGAGAGTAATAAGGTGTTATCGACTGACCTTGCAGAGTGGCACCAGGAGGCAAAGTCCCATTAGTATTTAGGCACTCAGCAGTGCCAGTTCAACCATCTGTTGTGTCCACCCCGGAGACAACAACAACAACAGCTCCCAATTCTCACAAATACACAAAGGCAATTGAGGAGGTGGGGAACATATAAACAAATACACAGATTGCCATAATTAAGCATCTTTGAAATATCTCCAGCATGAAAGCAGTGAATAGAAATGCAAGCGCCCTGGAGTACAGAGTGCCGCGGAACATTTCTGCAGGGCCGGGGGATAAATGTTGCATCTCAACTTTATTCATTTACTCATTACATTTCAGGTTATTCAGCTGATTATGTTATCAAAGGGGACTTACATACGCCCAATACAGTATGCCTATGGGAGCAGATAGCATTCTGGCTACGCATCACTCATTCACCAATGGGTAATGTTTAGATCAGGCATGGGCAAACTAAGGCCCGCGGGCCATATACGGCCCGTTGGGCTTTTGAATCCGGCCTGCCGAATATTGGTAGAAAATTGTCCAAATGTTCGTAAAGACCGCATTCATTTTGCCTTTCTCCTGCAATACACGGCATTTCAGTTGATCCCACTAGATGGCGCACTCTAGACACAATTTACCTTTGCTGGAGTCTGGGCTATTCTCTCAGCGGGCCCCACTCGGCAACCCGGCAAGATCGGCGAATACAAGTTGTAACAAGCAGTAGCAAAGTGACTAGAACGCGACCAGCCGACCACACACTTATAAAAAACACTTTATAAAGTCAGGCAACATTAACAGGCTTAGTGTGATTCTGTTTATTTGACCTTACTTTAATAACCATCCGTTCACCGTTATTGACCATTGTGAAGAGCCAGACGTTTTCCTGTTGTTTGTATTATAGCAGCTATCGGATGGAATCAATACATGGGCTACATGTGGCCATCACAAGTAAAATCATAACGAAAAGTACGCCGGTAAAATATACGTGTAGAAAACGGCTTATGCCACAAAATGATAGCAGTAGTCAAGATAGTCTGATTAGCTTCGGTTGCTATGCTAACATCACCTGCAGAATGCCAGAGAAACTTTCATAACAGCGTTGTGATGCCAAACAGCTTTCAGACTGAAACACATTCACTGATGGGGATCGGGGATATTTAACAGCTGCTTGTGTGACAGTCGGACAGTGAATACTTTACAGCTGCCGCGAATTAACGGGAGAATAAACTCCGGTAGACGAGCAGCGCTCCAGCGGGCGGTAATGCAGCTGAACCACATTAATAAACAATGCACCACGGCACTCTGGAGAAAGGTATACGGCTGGAGAAGTAGTTCTTTAATTTAATCTGGCTTCATATGATTAAAAACTACCCGACGCAGTCCTCTATTGATGTTGTTGTGAGCGGTGTTGCGGAGAAAATCAGCGACGTAAAGCGCAGTGTGGGTCATAAGAAGGCACGTAAACGATTACGTCATGACGCAATAATTCACCTTTGAACCTGCATCTGTAACAATGGGTGGACAAAAGAAAAGAAAAGTCAACATTGAGTGCCGAGTGTTTAATGACAGCTAAATATTTTTTCAACGATCTGCTACTGGCCCGGCCCGTCTGTCAAATTTAAAACTCATAGTGGCCCCCGAGCCAAAAAGTCTGCCCACCACTAGTTTAGATGGATTTTAGGAACTTCCCCTCGATTCCATTGGCTCTAACGGCTCAAAAGAGATGTCAATCATCAAAATCAAAAATGTCAGATTTCACGTCAGTCTTGATACAGGGTATTTATTAGATGTTATAGTTTGGATTCCTAAAGCTTGTAGTCTACCATCCCATCATTCAAAGGTGGTTTTCACTATAAGTAATGTTTGTTTTTTTTGGGAGGACACAATAATTTACACTATATATGTTCAATCTGAATTTACTTTAAAATAAAAACATCTATATTGATTCTGACTTTTCTACATCCAACTCACAGGTTCATCATTGCTTTGAGAACGAAGATTATTAATCCCCCCGTCTTGCCTGTTGCTCCCTCCTGCCTGATTACCTGATTGTGTTCACCTGGTGCCCCTGTGTGTTCTCCTCCCTCCTCACCTGTGTCTCGTTTGTTTCATTAGTCCTGTGTGCATTTAGGTTCTGCTTTTCCAGTTAGTCTTTGTGAGATCCTTGGTTGCTGTTGACTGTGTTCACGGGGGAAGAGAGGTCTGCTGTGTGTGTGTTACGAAGCCTTGAAATAACCGTATTATCTGTTAAACCTGCATTTGGGTCCTGCCTGCTTCGCTCAACCCCGACAGGTGGCCTGTAATCACAAACAAGTGAATCTCTGTTAGCTTCCCGCTTAGAACGAAATATCACAACTCGTAAAGCAAGACCAAACGAATTTCTCAAATCACAAAAGGATAGTCTTGAGTATATTTATTTGAGTTAACATTCATTGTCTGGGAAGACAGCGTTCTGGGATCTATTTAACACATGTTTTCCAAAGCAAATGGGTTGCTTCACAGCACAGCATGCAGAGTATGTGTGCTACGCTCCAAAGGGCTCCGTGGGGACCGGGCCAGGCGCGGGGCCCACGGGGGGAGCCGTATCAGCCAGATCAGACATCTCAAATTACATCTCTCCACTCCAGCTTGATGTCTGCAGGCAGTATGTGGTATACATGGCTGCATGCACAAACACATGGTGTTCATTTAAAAAAAAACCGGCATGCATGTATTGTACCGGCTCAGAATAATGGTGTGGGAATGAGAAGAAGGAGCACAGATGCTGCAGGGGTAACGTTTAGAAAGAACAACGGGGAGAAGAATTCCGTCAACAATGTGTATTGCTTTGACATTTGAATATTTCAACGTATTTTCAAATAACATTTCCATTTATAAAAAACTACCTTCAAAAAGTAATGCTATATTTAAAATGTGTTATTACCACCAAGCGGCAGACCCAGGAAGCCCATAAGAAGTGCCACAAACTGCAGTTCAACTATTGGCCGATAGGGGATGGCCGCGGAAAGGAGCCACTTCCATACCCCCATGTTAAAATTCCCAACTTTACAGCAGAAATAAACATGTTTCTACCCCTGGATGCAATACAAATTATACTGGATATAGTTGGATTCCACCTTCATGGCAATGGATTTGGGAGTTCATTTCTTTATAACGCACCCCTTTTAACTATATTAGGTCTTAAAGTCTTTGCATAAATTAGGGCGTGGTCACTTTCATGGACAGGTCTCCGCGGTGACTGCTGCTTCTAGCTTCATGTCCCTCTGCTAGCTCCGTTAGCTCCAGGGTGAGGGGCTCAGCTGCGAGGCTGAACACAACTTGAACTCGGACGTGTTTGTGTTGTTGCCTGGTGGAGTATTCTTAATTTAAATATTGGACTTATCTTATGCCGCCTCGGCTCCGCCTCTTTGCCCTTGTTTGGATCAGGCTAGAGCAGACGGGAGTTAGTCACTGTCGGCCGACTCCGCCTACTAAGGGCTTCTCAGCAGAAACCTATGGGTAACGTCACGGAAACTACGTCCAATTATATATACAGTCTATGGCAGGCATCCTCAAAGTTCGGACTCCGATCATAGTATAGATAAAAGATAAATAGTTTAAAATTGTTTCAATAAATACCAGTGTGAGAATGTACAGTGGAGAGGCATACAATCCTGACGTTTCTCAGAGTGTGTTGCTTCATCAGAGGATTAAAATGTTTTTGCTTCATTCATTCATTCATCTTCAGGGGTCTGGGGGGGTCCGAAAACCAGTCAGTATCTGGTGTGAGGGGTAGGGTTAGGGCAGGCATCCTCAAAGTCCGGACTCCGGTCCGGATCCGGACCGAACCACAACTGTCTCTGGACTCTGAGCAAATTATACTTTTCATATGTATTGTCTGTGTTATCTGCGAGACATCGCCACAACGCAACGAGTCAAAATGATCCGCTATGTCCATAGACTGCAAACAGCGCTCTGCATGTCCTGTTCCACTGTCTGTGTGTGTCTGTCAACGCATCGGTCCAATCACATTCAGCATCCCGTCAGCGTTTCCCCCCAAACAAACTGCGAATCAGAGGCACAGTAGAGCGGGTCTTCACGGAATGCGGGTGTCTCGTCTCTTTCAACCTGTCCGAGTCAGAGCGAGAGTTTAAAAAAAATAAAAAGTGATTTGATTAATCAGCTTTGTGATGGAATACAAAATGCACAGTGCATTTCCTTAGCTGTGGGTGAGTCCACTGACACGCTGACAATGCTCAGTTGCTGGTGTTTGTGAGATGTTATGACGAGGCAAAGGGGAGTTTGTTGAAGATGTGTTGGGCCTGACGAACCTCAGTGGACACACAAGGGGGCAAGACATTTATAAAGCACTAATGGGAATGCTGAATGAAAGAGAGTGCAGCTGCCTTTATTCATAACTGCAGCTCTTACTCTGCGACTCCGAGGGATCAAGCACAGACACAACAACAATGAAAACTGCTGCTTACAGATTATTTTTGTTTTTGCAACCTCGTGTTAAGAATCTTGTTGAAATTGTTTGAATGACCGTAATAAACGGACCTTTGTCTTATTGAAACATTTATTTTGGACCTTTTTAAGATTTGTATTTGAGTACCCCTGGTCTATGGTTATTACCCATACAATTAGAAAACCAGGACGTTCATCCGCTAACTTATGGGTTTGCAAATCAGTGTGATAGAACTTGTGGTCATTGAAAGTTTGCTTGATTACCTGAAATAACTTCTGCTTTCCATTGATACTTTTCACTGGCAGGAATGGGAAAAGAAACCTACAGCAAATATTAATTATACAGAAAAAGAAAACTGGTTCATCACTAGTTTTAAGGGGAGACGTCCCCTGTGGTGACACATGTTAAAACCAAACTAAATCACATCAAAACTGGTTAAGTTAAAACACCCGGTAAGACCATAGGCAGACTTGTATGCCAACGTATTCTGGGACTAAATACATTTACTTCAAATTGCATTAAGAATGCAGTTCTGTTGTTTGGGTACTCATTTTTAAAACGCGGAGCAGACTTTTTGAGTTGCCCTTGTTTGTGGGCCTAGGAGCTGGATTGAATTGATGTGGGGGTTTTAACCAACTGGACTTTTTGCTAAAGCAGATTGAACTGTATATATTGACTATTTTCACCACACACTGATCTTATGTCTTGTTTTCCCTCTGAAGAAAATGTGTGATTTATTGTAGTGTATTTCGGTGATTATTCTTTTATGTCTGTCTTGCGACACTCACCAAAATAAAATACTTAACAGCATAGGCATCACGTCCCCTATGGTGTGCTAAGGGCCAATTTTACATATTGCAACTATAATAACCGTGGCCAAATGCATGTTCTAATGTGCAAGCTTTGCTTCTGTAGCCTAAATCATTAGTGTGACAGAAGGAAAGACGACAACAACAATGATTCATTATCAGCTTTATTTGGCAAGTATGTGTACACATACAAGGAACATAGCCTTTTTCTGTCCTGATGGGATCCAAACCACACAGCGATGGATGTACAGAGAACAGACTGGATTATTGCAGAGTAATAATAATACATTATATTTATATGGCGCTTTATAGTATGAGGGAGGGTAGACAAACAAGGACAGGCAAACAAATGAATATAGCCAAATAAAATAAACATAAAAGTCAGTCAAGAGGAAGTTAATTGAGAGGGGGGGGGGCTTATGGGTAGAGAGTATAACTGGACCAGGAGCTCCTGAGGCAGGTATGCTCCGAGCTGGCGCAGGAAGTGTTCTGGCATCAAGATTTGCAGGATGGGCAGAAATACTGCTCCTCTGTGGGGGAGGCCAGTCCCACGCATCCTATGTGATGCCACATGTTGCAGGTGGTGCACTCAATCTGACAGGGACAAAGAGAAATACTGTCAAACATTTTGTCAGGTTCACATCAATCCTCCTGACTAGGATGTAAAATGAAGCCGTTTTAACTTCCGTAGACATTATTTCTTTACATTGTATGGCAATGGGTTTCAGATATAGCGTTACAATCTTAGCTGTGGTCCCTCTGTTTGGAGTCTGTGGTATGTTCCTTCAGTGCCTACTGAAAGTGCAAAGACATGCAAGTTAGGTGAATTAAACTATGTACAGTGTTCACCCAGTGATGTTGAGGTATCCAAGGTGCATCCCAGTCTTCCAGCAGAAGGACATGAATGTCTCTACCTATCAAATGGTCGATGTTGGTCTGCAACGTTGCGGTGCCCTTACCAACAATGGCCTTCCCCCTCTAGTTCCAGGATGCTGTCGGGTCCCAATCAGTCACCCTCCAGCTTTCCCCTTTCCTTTGCTCCTGTCTCACGTTCCTCCGCAACACCTGATCCCCTACTTGGAAGTTGTCCTCCTGGCCCTTTTTGACTTGACTTTTGCGGACCTTGTCCTGGCTTCTTTTCATATTGATTTGGACCTCTGTGAATACAGCCTCCGGTTTCTTCAAAACGTTTGAAAAGGATGACGACATTAGAACATCTTACCACATACTCCTCAGGCGCCTCTGAAGGATACTTAGCCTCCGTCCCAAACACCAAAGAATACGGGCTGCACTTTGTGGTCAGCTGTTTTTTGGTCCGAAGACCAAACATGGTGGACTGAAGCACCTGGTCCCAGCGTTTGGGGTGACCAGCCACCATTTTGTTCAACGACCTTAAAAGGCAGAATTCAAGTAGGTGTGAGGAAGCAGGAGAGCATGTGGGTTCTCATGTATGAGAAAGCAACATATGTATAGTCATTAGGAAATGTGTTTGCTATTCTATGAAGAGCGTGAATTCCATCAGGTACTGAAAACCAATACGTCTGGATAGTGCCGTTGAGTTTCTCCGTAAGGCCATTGGTCTGTGGGTGGTACGCGGAGCACAGGCTTCTCTTTATATCTAGTGCTAATAAATGTGCGACATGATATTTTAAACCGGGTTTGCGCATACAGCATCAGCCATTTTGAAATACACATTCCTCTGTGCTCTACTTTTGAACCTGAATGTGTATTCCACCACATTATTCTGAAGATACCAACTCCCCCACTTGCGTATGTCGCCCTCCATGCCGGGCCAATAGTACCGAGCTATGAGAGCACACGGGAGTCTTCTCCAATGTTACTGCAATGAAACTCCTCAAAGACGTGGTTTGCTTCTTCAGCAGCACTTTGGCAAGGTGCTCGGCTTTATTCTGTTTGCGCCTGCAGAGGTAGTACAGCTCTCCATCTGGTGTTTATATGTCATATTAGATGTGTTAGTTTTACCATAGCATATTATCATTGTGTTCTGGAGTCCATATGCATCCTTACCCTTTATCCTGAAGCTGTCGGCTCTCCTCTTCATGACATACTGTTCTTTCTTGGTTGACCCCTCAGGATACTGGTGGTGGCTTTCAGATCCAGAATTAGTTTGACAATTCTGGGATCCATTTTCCAACGCTCTCTGTCCCTCCTTCTTGGCTTGGCAACTGGAAGGTCACCAGTTCAAGTCCTGGCAAGACCAAGTGCTACCGAGGTGTCCCTGAGCAAGGCACCGTTCCCCACACTGCTCCCCGGGCGCTGTTCAAAATGGCTACACACTGCTCCTAACTACCCAACTAGGATGGGTCAAATGCAGAGAAACAATTTCCCCACGAGGGATTAATAAAAGTCCATCTTATCTTAATACAACAGACAAAGTGACCGTTCAATGCCAGCCTCTCTCAATCACAAGGACCATCACTCTATCACAGGCAACGCTCAATCTCTCTCAATCTGTGTCTCGCTATCTCCTTACTAGCCAAACAAAATTGTGAAGGTTAATCCAACTTATATCGACTGGACCCATGCCCCAATTAATGCAGAATACCGTTTTTATACATGTGTGTAGTCTTTCATATGAAACACGATCGCTGGTAGATAGCCACAGAAGTCGTAACACAGTTGAACCTGTTGTCCCTGTTCCCTGGGCGGATCGCCGTTACAGCTGAAGACTTCTCCACGCTGCTTTCAAACTGAGTAAACAACGTGTGCTTCACGTGGAGGCTGTCTGAAGGTGTGCACAGGTCTCAGATGGACTTTATCATCACATTAAGAACGATATTCAGTGATAAGTCGGGCAACAGTAGCTGGTTTAAATTATTTATTCGAGCTCGCAATGTTTTGAACAGACATCCCCAGTCAACACGTTTTTCTTTGTGTAGTCCTCGCTGTTCGCGTCCGGATATCGCCATGGTAACCACAACCTCACACACTGGTACTGCATGTGCATCAACGTCTTCCTACCGAACCAAATGTACCAAAAGATTTATGTAAACGACAGAAGAAGCGATCGAATTGTGTATTTCAGGCGAAGGAATCCATATGTGAACTGCGGTAAAGACGTAAAATACAGCAAGTTGAATGTACAAGACGCATACACATGCTGACGGAGATAAACAAGAGAACACATGTTTAATTCATGGCTATAACTGAGTGGGACTTATCTGGTGTATGGGGCAGTGAAGAAACACACACTCACACAGCCATAAGAGTCACACACACCAAAAGCACACAGAGATGCTAAAATGTGAATTACCACGCAAAGATATGTGAGCGCATACGGACAGAGGCGAGGTCTCTACGTCCTCGGAGAGCGGGGATAAGACGGCTTAGAGACAAAGGGAAATGTAAGATAATGATTTAACTGGCTTTCGCTGGAGGGGGAATGCATTTGACTCGCACTATCAAAATGCCACGCTTTCCAATGCGACATGGATAACGATGTAAGCCACCAACGTCGTTTCGTTTGATTAATATTGTGGCAAGCTGGGATTCATGACATCGGCAGTCATGTTCACAAAGGACAAACCTCTATTCCTCTCCAGGCTTATCTATTTATCTTTGCATGATTTAAGAACATGTAGCTGTTTTCGTCCTAGTGGGATATTTACCACCGATTACAGCAGCTTTGTTTTCTTCAGTGTCTGTGCTGCGGCTATATTCCTAATTAGTTCCTAATTAGCACAGAGTCCAGTGCCGCTGATACCATGGAAACGTTCTCACTGATTTCATCCAGTTGGGTTAGATATCTTGGAGGTTCTTTAATGGGTGGGTAATTGTTAAGGCTGCAATATGTTTAAGTAATATTGATACAGTTAATGTTTGTTCTTCATCATACATTAGCTTTTATAGAGGTCCTTTTTGCTTCTCTCTTTGTTAGTATGGGAATTTACAGTGATTCAATATATGTGTAGTTACAAATTAAAATCAATGTTTTTAATGGCAGAAAGTACCTTAAAATAATCCTGAATATGTCTAGTAACACATTAGAGCTTGTATTTTATTCACCTTGTTGCATCTGATTAACTGCTCTTCCGTGGCCCCCAATGGGTTCAAGAACAGTGACCTGTTCTCATTCAGATACATGATCTATGGAAGTGAAAATAAATTATTAAATAAAAATGTATTGCTATCACATATTATAAATAAATTAAAATGTCTCGACCCATCACAGACAGCTCCGGCTGCCACCTCATGTTTTGACAAGTCCAACTGAAAAATATTTGTACATACATATGTTCATATATACACTTATTTCTAGTACTCTACTCACCTTTCTTAAGCTTCCCTTGTGGGTTCCCTTCCAGAGGGAAGTCATCAGGTAGGAGTCCAATGAAGACCCCAGCTTTGGCCCCAACCCACGCCAGATAGGCATTCACAATCTATGAGTCCACCAGTATCTTTGAACCCATTTTCAGAATGATCAGTTTGCCTACTTACATGTTTCATATTCAGTGCGCTTACCTCTCCCTCCAACTCCTCTCCCGGTGCCAAGATCAACAGATTGACTGTATATTTTGTACGGGCCATACTTGGCCCACAGCGTCTCCTGTCTCCTCCCTGCCCATATGTCTTGGATTACTGTAAAGAAAGGCATGCTAGTTATGAATGAAATGCATACTTTAAGGTGTACTTTGTTTCAGTTTACTTACAAGTCTCTACTTCAGAGGATGCTCCTCGTGCCTGGCACTGTGGTGTGGAGGTGGAGGGCAGTGGAGCAGCCAGAGGAGAAGGATCCAACACTTGTTGTAATTGAGCAGGGATCCTCTCCTCTGGCTGGACATAGTGTTTCAAATGATCAATGTTCACTGTCATTGTCTTCTTTCCTTTTCCTGTAGCAAGGTCGCTACCTTCCCCTCAATGTTTAGGATCCTGAACGGTCCCAACATGTCTGCTTCTAGCTTTCCTCCTTTCCTCCATTCTGACCTTTTGTTGCGTTTTAAAACCAAATCCCCCACTTGCCAACCTTCTTTCCTCTTGCGGATCTTATCCTGGCTTTTTGCTCTGTTACCTTTCACCTCCGCGAAAACTGCCTCCTGTTTTTGAGTCCCTCGAAGACTTCCTCCATTTGCACCGAGCTGCTGACTTTCTCTTCCGTTATCTGCCACAGAAAAGCGTTCACATGGATGTTTGAAATACTATGAATAATTAAAAAGGATGAGGACATTATCAGATCTTACTTCATACTCCTCGGGCACCTCGCCTCCCTCCCGAGCATCAGAAAACAAGGGCTGAACTTGGTGGTCAGCTGGGTTTTCGTTCTCACACCAAACATCGTCCCTAAGTGGTCCCACCGTTTGGGCTGACCCTCCACCAGTTTGTTCAGGGACCTACATTCAGGTAAAGTACAAACACAAGAAGGCAAAACAGACATTGGTTTCTAATATATGATGAAGCTGCTGATTTATTTACTTTTGTTGTATTTTATAGCTATCAATTCTGATTACCGTACTTTTCGGATTATAAAGCGCACCTGCATATAAGCCGCCGCAGCAGCTAAATTGTCCGTCTATCTTGCTCTTGTTCTGTCTCTCGTTCTCACTTTTACTTTGGCGCGCTACCTGTCTCACTCTTTTCCGGCCTCCAGCTTTTCCTGCTGGAGCCCGCCTCTTAAAGGTGGCGGGCGCGGACCGGTCATAGAGCCCGTAGTGTTAAAGGTGGTTAACTTTACCTGTTAAATCCATAGATTGAGGAGGTTCCCTAGTGGCCGTTAGCTGTACAAAGAAAATGGGGAAAAAGTCGCGGCTTATAGTCCGAAAAGTACGGTAGTTAATATCGGAACAGTAATGTTTGTTATTCTATGAACAAATGTACCTTTGTATTGTGCAATTTAGTTTTTCCACCAAACCAACCACTTGTCTGTGGGTGTACGGCGAGCACAGGCTTCTTTTGATGCCCAGCGTCTCCCAAAGGTTATCGTTGACCTTCAAGTGAACATTGGGACATAAGTTACAGCACAGTTACATCATGGAGAGTCATAATGCTTCAAAGTAGGACCTTATTGCAAAATGTCCCGCCTTGATCTGTGAGCAGTCTTTGAGGTGCACCACATGTGTAAAATAAATCAATAATACACTTGGTGACCTCAACTGCAGTTTCATTTTTAAGTGGGTATGCCTCTAACCCTAACCCACCATCGGTTACTGCGAGTTTACCCACTGGGTCCGTGCCGACCAGCTCCAGAGGCTCCGTACCTGAGAAGAAGACTTCTTGCGGATGTCCTCCGTCATGCCAGGCCAATAGCACCGCTGCATGATGGCCAGATGAGTCGTGTCCACCAAATAGGCTGCAGTGGAACTCTCAGAAGAGCTCGTTGGCTTCTTCACTTGATGAGACCACTTTTGCCATCAGAAATAAGTGTGTGTGTGTGAGAAGTGCAGCCTTCACAAAATAAGTCTGCATCGACAGAGGGCTCCCCGACACGGTACGTGTGGTACCACAAAGTGCGCCCAGTGCACTCGATCTTAAAATAAACAGAAAACAGACATGTTAGAATATTGACAAACATCTCTCATCCAGAGTAAGCAGTAATGCAGTTGTTTACATTTCATTAAGCAAGCAATGTATAGTTTTAGATCTTAGCTGTTTTCCTTTCTGTTTAGAGTCCATGCTCAGAAGTTTCCTCAACGGCTCCAGTGTCCTCCCAAAGTGCAGAGACATGCACGTTTGGTGAATGAAGTAAACATTTATAATATCTGTTATAGAGAGTGTTCACCCGGTGATGTGGAGGTAACCAATCCAGGGTGTAAATGGACTGTGCTTATATAGCGCTTTATCCAGTCTTTACGACCCCTCAAAGCGCCTTACATACTACATGTCATTCACCCATTCACACAGAGCAGTACCATTTGCTCTAGGACCTAACATCCACACACCGTTGGCCATCGGGAGCAACTCAGGGTTAAGTATCTTGCCCAAGGATACATCGACATGTTGGCTGCACGGGCTGGGATCGAACCCACAACCTTCTGGTGGAAAGACGACCGCACTCCCTCGCAGCCACAGTCGTGTATCCCAGTCTTCCAGCCACATGTTGGTCAGGAAATAAATACAACTTCTTACCCATTGGTCAACCTTTCATCTGTAAAAACATAATTTAGAAATACAGCCATTAAGATACAATATTTCTGTTTCCCCATCTAGTCCTGTATACCCGAGCTGTTCACCAGAGCCTTTGCCATGTGGAACCTCATTGAGGCCACTCCTTCCTGGTCCACTGGGTACTGGACCTGTTGTATTTGCTCGGCAAGCTTAAAAGTTCTGTCATAAGTATCTTCGTAATATTTGTTCATTACAGATGGTATATATACACACATTACTAAATGTTACCTTCAGAACCAACACACCGCAGGACGTAGACTCCATCTGTTTGGGATGAGCGATTGTCGTGCAGGCCCATCTCCCAACTGAAGGCCTGTGTTTCCGGACCAGCGATCTACACAGGAAACAGATAGATTGGGTTTTGTACATAAGCCCAATTCAGATCCTTTTTTAAGTCGAGAAGCGCTGCATGTTCACACAGGACAATCTAATGTTATTCAAGTAAAACAGTAGGAACATGATTTATGTGGCTTTGTGTTGCTCCCCCTTAATATAATCCTAAATATGTCTAGTAACACATTAGAGCTTGTATTTTATTCACCTTGTTGCATCTTTGCATCTGATTAGCTGCTCTTCCGTGGCCCCCAACGGGTTCAAGAACAGGGACCTGTTCTCGTTCAGATACATGATCTATGGAAGTGAAAAGAAATGATTAAAGTGTTGAGTAAATAAAAATGTCTCGACCCGTCACAGACAGCTCCGGCTGCCACCTCATGTTTTGACAAGTCCAACTGAAAAATATTTGTACATACATATGTTCATATATACACTTATTTCTAGTACTCTACTCACCTTTCTTAAGCTTCCCTTGTGGGTTCCCTTCCAGAGGGAAGTCATCAGGTAGGAGTCCAATGAAGACCCCAGCTTTGGCCCCAACCCACGCCAGATAGGCATTCACAATCTATGAGTCCACCAGTATCTTTGAACCCATTTTCAGAATGATCAGTTTGCCTACTTACATGTTTCATATACAGTGCGCTTACCTCTCCCTCCAACTCCTCTCCCGGTGCCAAGATCAACAGATTGACTGTATATTTTGTACGGGCCATACTTGGCCCACAGCGTCTCCTGTCTCCTCCCTGCCCATATGTCTTGGATTACTATAAAGAAAGGCATGCTAGTTATGAATGAAATGCATACTTTAAGGTGTACTTTGTTTCAGTTTACTTACAAGTCTCTACTTCAGAGGATGCTCCTCGTGCCTGGCACTGTGGTGTGGAGGTGGAGGGCAGTGGAGCAGCCAGAGGAGAAGGATCCAACACTTGTTGTAATTGAGCAGGGATCCTCTCCTCTGGCTGGACATAGCGTTTCAAATGATCAATGTTCACTCTCATTGTCTTCTTTCCTTTTCCTGTAGCAAGGTCGCTACCTTCCCCTCAATGTTTAGGATCCTGAACGGTCCCAACATGTCTGCTTCTAGCTTTCCTCCTTTCCTCCATTCCGACCTTTTGTTGCGTTTTAAAACCAAATCCCCCACTTGCCAACCTTCTTTCCTCTTGCGGATCTTATCCTGGCTTTTTGCTCCGTTACCTTTCACCTCCGCGAAAACTGCCTCCTGTGGTTTTTGAGTCCCTCGAAGACTTCCTCCATTTGCACCGAGCTGCTGACTTTCTCTTCCGTTATCTGCCACAGAAAAGCGTTCACATGGATGTTTGAAATACTATGAATAATTAAAAAGGATGAGGACATTATCAGATCTTACTTCATACTCCTCGGGCACCTCGCCTCCCTCCCGAGCATCAGAAAACAAGGGCTGAACTTGGTGGTCAGCTGGGTTTTCGTTCTCACACCAAACATCGTCCCTAAGTGGTCCCACCGTTTGGGCTGACCCTCCACCAGTTTGTTCAGGGACCTACATTCAGGTAAAGTACAAACACAAGAAGGCAAAACAGACATTGGTTTCTAATATATGATGAAGCTGCTGATTTATTTACTTTTGTTGTATTTGTAGCTATCAATTCTGATTACCGTACTTTTCGGACTATAAAGCGCACCTGCATATAAGCCGCAGCAGCTAAATTGTCCGTCTATCTTGCTCTCGTTCTGTCTCTCGTTCTCACTTTTACTTTGGCGCGCTACCTGTCTCACTCTTTTCCGGCCTCCAGCTTTTCCTGCTGGAGCCCGCCTCTTAAAGGTGGCGGGCGCGGACCGGTCATAGAGCCTGTAGTGTTAAAGGTGGTTAACTTTACCTGTTAAATCCATAGATTGAGGAGGTTCCCTAGTGGCCGTTAGCTGTACAAAGAAAATGGGGAAAAAGTCGCGGCTTATAGTCCGAAAAGTACGGTAGTTAATATCGGAACAGTAATGTTTTTTATTCTATGAACAAATATACCTTTGTATTGTGCCATTTCGTTTTTCCACCAAACCAACCACTTGTCTGTGGGTGTACGGCGAGCACAGGCTTCTTTTGATGCCCAGCGTCTCCCAAAGGTTATCGTTGACCTTCAAGTGAACATTGGGACAAATGGGACATAAGTTACAGCACAGTTACATAATGGGGAGTCATAATGCTTCAAAGTAGGACCTTATTGCAAAATGTCTCGCCTTGATCTGTGAGCAGTCTTTGAGGTGCACCACATGTGTAAAATAAATCAATAATACACTTGGTGACCTCATCTGCGGTTTCATTTTTAAGTGGGTATGCCTCTAACCCTAACCCACCATCGGTTACTGTGAGGTTACCCACTGGGTCCGTGCCGACCAGCTCCAGAGGCTCTGTACCTGAGAAGAAGAAGAACATACACACGAGCATTGCAGTCCATCACTGGTGGCATGTTTGAAAGCTGGAACTGTCTGCACATGTGTCGTGTACTTCAATAGGAGTGTACTCTGTATTCTCCTTGATAGGCCCTCTTTGACTGCCAGATGAGTTTTCTCCATTCCAGCGTGTCCACCAATTACGGAGCGTCAACACTACAACTTCGAAGACAGCTTGGAGCTGGGCGTGTCTGTAGATTGGGGATTTTATTCGAGCAACGCGACCAACAACCAATCACATGAATCTCCCGCCCCCGACATACAAAGCAAAAACCCCGGGGATTTTATGGGAGCTATATATATATATATATATATATATATATATATATATATATATATATATATATATATATATATAAACTCCCCAAACAGGCGAAAACCTACCAGTTTCCCCCACTGTCTCTGCCACCTCCCTCCATGCCTGGTTCCTCCGGGTTGTATCCCGGTAGGTGAAGAGGGTCTGGTCATACAAAACCGGATGATTGCTACGGCGATAGTTAGTTTCTCCTCCAACTTTTTTTTTGAAATATAGAAATGAACGGCGGGATATCTCTCAATGTTCAACTTCTGACGCCGGAGACGGAACGCTATGCTACCCACAATTCAGTTCGGCGAAAAGCAAGGCAACGTGACGTCACCCCATTCAAAGTGAATGGGCAGACGCGCTGGAAACCGTTTTTGAAGCTGTCAAAGCTGTAGTGTGGACGGACGGCCCGTTAGGCTGCAGTGGAACTCTCTGAAGAGCTCGTTGGCTTCTTCACTTGATAAGACCACTTTTGCACGGTGCGCACTCCTGTTTGTTTTCCTCCTCCTATGTAGCAGGGGGGTATACTGCGAAGCAGAATTTTCGCTTAGCCGGCTAAATTCAGGGAAAACTCCGGCTTTCCGGTCCTACGAAGCTGGTTCTCTTTTTAGCAGGCTAGATCTCCATGGTAATATATGCTAAGCAGCTAACCTGGTCGGGACCAGGTTAGGTTGCAGGCTAAGAGATAAGCCTATGAAAGCTCCGCCTATCGACCAATGAAATCTCGTCACCATTTGTAGATGACACCGTGGAGCTTTGAGCTCGGATTGTGAGAGGCGCTCTCAGACGGGAGAGGATTTTTAGGGAAAGAATAAACCCTTTGGCTTTCCCTGAAGAGTATTTGTATGAAAGATACAGGTTCTCATCAGAAGGGCTGACTTATCTGTGTCAGCTCCTCGAGCCATATATTGCTAATGCCACACATCGGAGTTGTGCCCTTACAGTACCGCAGACTTTATGTATCGCGTTGCGCTACTTTGCAACCGGCAGTTTTTTGTATGCCGCGGGGGATGCAGAGAATCTCAGCAAAAATGCAGTCTGCCGTGCTATACATACGGTCGCACGTGCTCTGACAGGGCTTGTAGAGTCCTTTGTTGTGTTTCCTGGCACATGTCCCACGCAGACGATCAAAGAGAGATTTTATAGCATGACAGGTAAGTGATTATATCTTTACAGTGAATGTTGTTCCTATGACGTACACCGTTGTATAATAAATGCAGCCTACTATTTCATAGGGTTTCCCAGGGTGCTTGGCTGTATCGGCTGCACACACGTACCGATCTCTGCGTCCCTGGGAGAAAATGAAGGCGACCATGTCAATCGCAAATCCATCCACAGCCTCAACATTCAGGTACATCTTGCACATTCACTAGACCACACATTGAAGTCTGGGTGATTAAAGGAACTCACATTTAAATATTCACACAGTACATGTTTCACACTTGGACTATCTTTATCTACAACATGGGCTCATTGCAGATGAACACTGATGCTACACTGACAATGATGCTCTTTTTGTGGAAGTAGGCTTTATAACCCCAAATGCTTTTGCAGGCCACATGTGACCACAGGGGTATAATCACCAGCCTTGTGGCAAAGTGGCCTGGGTCAGTTCATGACTCGAGGATCTTCGCAGAGTCTTCACTGTGTCACAAACTCGAGCAGGGTATGGCAACTGTACATTCTTATTGTTTTGTGCTTCTTCGACTGCCTTTTGTGTATACTTATGGAAATGTTCCTTTATCTCCAGGGCTCTTCAGTGGAGTGCTGCTCGGGGACAGGGGTTATGCCTGCCAGCCATTCCTTATGACCCGTATCCTGACCCTGGTGAAGGGCCACAAACCAGTTTCAATGTGGCCCATGCCAAAACCAGGGTCCAGATCGAAATGACATTTGGCATGCTGAAGGCCAGATTCACCTGCCTGCGGGGGCTCAGAGTGGCCCCTGAAAGAGCATGCCGCATCATTACGGCCTGTGTTGTGCTCCACAACATTGCCACAATGAGGAAGGAGAGGGCCCCTCCTGCAGACCCCCAACCTCCTGATGTGGTAGACCCCATCACCCTGGACTACCCTACTGGCAGGGCTGTCAGAGATGCCATCGCATTGACATTTGCACAATAAAAAAAATATAACACACAGAGAAAGGCCTTGAGTGATTTATGTTGGAGTTTTTATTTATTTCTCATCCATTCCTGAAGGAAAAAGAGAAAAAAACGTATTTTCTGGTTAACTTTTTCTGTAAAAAAGGAATTTCTGTTTTAGGTATCCTAAAACATAAAGGTCACCTTATGCACCTTTCATTTGACTTGAAAATAAATGATCGAATGTTACACAATTACCCTGTCTTTCTCGGTCCAATTTCTGCACCTCCAACTTCGTTTTTTGTATTAGCAGGGCATTCAGTTCGACAGTTTGCACTGGGTCCTTTTGTAAAGCGCCCTCACAGAGTCTACTTCAGCCTGAAACACATATATGTTGCTTTAACATTCAAGCATGGCTCACAGCAAGAAAGCTGACCATTTTATAACGTGCCTATACTTTTACATTTAGTTTAATGAATTACCTGTCGTGTGGAGGCCCTAGATGTGGAGGCCCTGGAGGTCCCAGGCTGCGGGGGAGGAAGAGTTCCTTCTTCCTGCAAATTGAGCAAAGCAAATATCTTTTCAATAGAGAGTAGTGATTTGTCCCATGTCTCACCACCACGTGCAAGTAATCAGAAATAATCAATTAAAGCAACGTGTCCACACTCAGACCCACATGGCTGCTGAGGGCCAGCTCCTCGGCAGGGGTGAACCCATTTGGAGGAGGGCCCCCTCCTGTCTTCCTCTGCTCCGTTTTTTTCTTGTTGACTGCAAGAAGTGTGAAAAAGATGTGACCGCTTTCCTTTACAGTTATGAAACACACACTAATTGAAGCAATACAAAACGTGTAGTTCTATTTTTAATATCTCAAAAGAGGGAAACTTACCAGATTGAATGATGTTCTTATATTTTCACTTTGACTTGTTCCCATGTCCTTTTCGACCCGCCGGGGTTACATCTGAAAAACGAAAACAAAATGTCATGTAGCCTACAGCTTGAATTAAAAAAAGTTCTAGAAATTAAAAGGATGACAACAATATTAGTCTTAAAGTCCACTTATGACCCTCGGTCGATATTATAATGAAAAAAAGGCTGCCACTCAATGATCAATTTAGTATTTTAATGACAATGTATCCAATAAACTAGATTAATTAATTAATGTGGAAGGGCCGGATTTATGTTTGTACTGACTGCCGTGCATCCATTACACAAGATTTTATTTTTTAAATATTGGAGTTAATGCATCAACCTGGTGCATTTTGAGAGCAACATGAATTTAAGGTAAACAGATTTTCTTTTTCTTTATGGATATTTTACAAATCACTCTCCTTTTTAAACTGTATTCTTGTTTTACTGTTATAGTATTGCACAACTGTTTTTCATGTATTCTCATAAATGGTGACCAAAACGTTTGAGACCCACTGAGATAACTAAAGTGAACTATCGAAACAGAGAGTCCCTTACCTCACTGAGCTGTAGTTATCTCAGTCTGACAGAGCTCTCCCTTTCCTTGTTTTAGAAACAGCTTTTAATATCCGTTAGCCAGATGCTAACCACAACAATGCAAATAGTGAGTTTGGTAGAAATATATACTGGCTTTTTTTGATCAAAATGTGATTGTAGTTCGTTGTCAACCTTACCACGGTACTTAGGAGACGTCATTTGTGTTTGAATAACGTTTTGTTCATGAGTTATTGATCCGTGAAATCAGAATCTCCCAATATCGTTCCAACTTTACTGAACTAAGCCAGAAGACCGCTCGGTTTGCTGTTCCTTCACTTTCCATCCATCCATCTTCTCCCGCTTATCCGTGTTCCTTCACTTTATATACATTTATTTTGGACGGAAACTTAGCGTGAGTGCGTGAGAGATGGGGTAATTGCGTGAGTGTTGGCAGCCCTGTCTGCCCCCCACCCAACTTGGGACAGTAATGTGGATTGCCTTCCTTCTTGTATCATCTGTATACATGACATTGCTTTTCTGTGTAACGGGTCAGATCCTGGTGCTCTCCACTAGTGCAGGACCTCTGGAAATATGATTAATTCTGTTAAATGCTATCACTCTTTGTGAAGCCGACAATGTGTGCCGAACGTCCAAAAATATAACCCGGTGTGGGCATTTATTAAATTCGAGCACAGGACACAGCCTCAATCTCGCTGTTCCCGTGAGTCACAAGGATCTCTCACACTAATTAACCCAACAAGACACAGGTGAGGAGACAACACAGGGCACCAGGAGAACAGAAAAGACGGAGGGGGAATACTTTTCAAACCCAAACATTAACTGAACAAAATAACACGGCAACTTGTACAATTAATGCAACTTTACATCATGACCTTCCGACATCCATTGAATACGGTTTAATCATTTAATAAATACTACATCAATAAATAGTATAAAAATATGCAATGTTTAACTGTACTGTGCAAATCACGCTAATAAAGTGCAAACTGTTCACTAGAGTTCGGTATAATGAGACAATAACAGGCTACAGATGCGGACATAGACACATACCATTTCAGAACGAGTATGAGAGCACTCTCATAATAACGTAACACAGTCAGAGGCTGGACATTGTTACCTTGTATTTGCATGAATTTCTAACACCCTATGAATTTGAAGTATCCCATAATTGAAAATGCTTAACCTTGCCTGAAAATTACAATAAAAAAAAGTTAATGCAGGATTTGATATATTTTACAAGACTTAAGGAATTCAGAAGGAAAGGAGCCGTTTTGAGCTCCGCTACTAAACTTTTTTTTAAGTCATACGTCACATGGGGGAGCAGCTTTCTCTGACTCCTTCTCTGCCCAATCCGCGGTAGTAGTTTGTAGTTGGTTTGAGCGGTTGTGATTTAGTGAGCTGGTATTTCTACATTGCATTTCACCATCTGTAATCAAGGTGAGCTGGAGTGTGTGCAAGACAGCCCGTCAGGACGTCGAGTCCACAGTTTCCCTCACGGGAAAAGGACCGGAGCTAGCTTTCGTTCCTGGGTGCGTTGTGCGTCCACCTCCCTGCAGCACATACTCTCCACAGCTGAAACCTATCAAACAAAACTTTTATCAGGAAACCGTATTACATCTCTTTCCCCCCCTTCGCTCCTCTCTCCCCTCCGGTACACAGCACCGTAAGACGTAGTGTGGAGTTTGTTGGAAATTCTAAAGCCCCGAAGGCAGGAGAGACTGAAAAGAGTCAAGGGAAGCTTATAAAAGTTAACAGCATTTAATTACACAAAAGATGCGGTGGTGTACATTACAACATGTAATGTGCGAGTGGAGGCGGCTCTCCCCATGTGTCCGGTCAGCCGGAGTCAGCCGGAGGAAGAGATCAATCTTTTGCGTGCTCTTCCTGTTGTCATCTGAGGTCTTCTCCTATTGGCCGACGTCGTCGGGGGGCGGGTCCAATGCAATTCCTGCCTTGTTGTATTGTGAAATTACATCATTCTGGTGTCTGTGGTTATTTAAACATTCCCTAATAAACGTTATTCAGCGGCAATAGATGAGTGCTAAACCCAGTGTGCTCTGTGTACAACACCACATGTTATTTCACCTTCGATTCATGGTTTGAACATGCAGCATTTCGCCACATGCTAATGCTAACCGGAAATGAAGCATTTTCAGAATAAAAGTATTAAGTGAATAGTTAGTGAACTTCAGGTTTTTCAGAATAAAACTGATTTAAATTAAATAGTGTATTCAATTCAAATTACGCCATATCAACATTGATTTTAATTTCTAACAAGTTGCATTAGGTAACGCGAGACACGGCTGATACTTGGGCATTAGTTTCTGTTATACTGTTACTGTAGGCTATTTTTAATATATGTACAGCACTTTGGCTTGACCAAAAATCGTTTATAAATGTGCTATTGTTACAAATTAAAATCAATGTTTTGATGGTTTAAAAAGTAGCTTAAAAATACCGTCCGTTTTTAAATGCTGTTTTATACTGAAAAACCAGAAGTTCTTGTGCACAACCAGTTGTTAAGCTTTTATTCTGAAATCCTTCCTCTCCGGTTAGCATTTAGCATGAGGCTAATATACCATTTACTATAGAGGTGAATTTAGGAGCGATATGACACGGAGTGTTGCACACCGAAACGTACTGATTTCAACACTAACACTATAGACGTGGAGAGATTATTATTGCTGAATATTAAATGAAGGTACAGTTTATTTGAATACGTTATTGTTCACAGATGTGGGTAGCATGTGACAACATCCGGAACGACCGGAAACCAAACTGCCGTGAAGTATTTACTGTATTTTTTAGAGTATTGATTACAGCGTTTAGAATGTGTTAAATTAAAAGTGATGAAAGAGAATATGAGGAGAAGAGGCGTGTTTAGATATATATTGAATGTACAATGTCTGAATCCCCTGTTTAACGCAACAACGGACAGTAAAGACGTGGAGGACCGGCCCGCAGGGAGGAGCCAGCAGAGGATATATAACAGCTGGAGAGGAGGAGTTCACTCTCTTTCCTTCGGAGCCAGATCAGCTGTTTTTCTGTCTGAACAATCTTCTGTTTGTAACATTACCGTGCCATATTTTTAATTAAAGTAACCGTTTGAACCTTCTCAGAGACTCCATTAGTCTCCTTTTTTAAAGCTTCTCTCCTTCACGCGAGAATAACGAACACAGATAACACTATATACATAAAACTTGATTTGTTAAGGATCAGTATCAACAGTACTATATTATCAATACTACTTTAGTTATAGCCTGATATATGATAGCTAACGTTACAATGTTGTGACGTGACTGACGTTAGCTAACGTTAACTGTAGCTAACGTCGGTCACTCACCAAGACAGCTGCCCTGTTCTCCACTGGTTCTCCTCACACCCTGTTAGAAATTAAAATCAATGTTTAATGATATATAGTTTAAACATACAGTCATTTTAAACTGTTTTATTGTGAAAATATTTCTGGTTAGCTTTCGCCTGTGGTTAAAGTTTATTTTGAAAAACTATTCTGGAAGAGATACCCGAAGTACCACCAGTAAGTTTGACTTCTGGATTTCTGTTAAACAAGCGATTACAGCTTTTTAAAATGCATTAAATAAAAAGTCATGAAAGAGAGTATGAGAAGGAAAGGCGTGTTTAGTGATGTATTGAATGCACAATGTCTAAATCCTCTTATGCACGATATCGGACACAGAAGACCGAGGAGGGAGGTCCCCCGATGTCACCACAGCCGCCACTGAAGAGGAGGAGCCAAATGATGAGATGTATAGTTAGGTGACGGAGCGTTGTTCGATCTCTTTTCCACGGCCTGGACTGCGAGAGGAAGCTGCAGCCTTTCCCTCCCACTACCTCCTTCCGTTTGCTTTATTACCATTTAATTAAAGTACCCATTTGATCCTGATGCCAGAGACTCCATTGGTCTCTTCATTATAAGCTTCTCTCCTGGACGCGAGAATAACGAATACTCAATCACACCACAGCTCCATTTCTCGCCGATGGACGTTATTTCTTCTAATCCTTGGCTGCGCCTGGTCTCTTGGACGCCTAGCAGGCTCATAATTATATGCATTCGAATATATATTTTCAACCTCTTCTGTGTCAAAACTAGCATTGTGATCTATGTTTATTCATACGTTAGACCGGCCGCTCTCCCCCATGTTACGTCACACGCGGAGGCTTTTTTTATGCGGAAGTAAAAATGTCACTATAGTGTGTGTGTATATATACATACTTTTCCTACACATGTATGCACTGGTGTGTCTAACCTGCAAGTTGCTCTGTAACAAAGGAATTATTGGAGCTACAGAACAAGGTGAGAAATATACAAAAAGGGCAAACGGCATTTGTAGGTCAGTGAACGGTATTAGCCGATGACCAACGTTATTGATATGAGCTTTCTAATGACTTTTCACAGACTTTGTTTATAATGAAGGCATAATGAAGATATTCAAACCTTAGGCATTGTAGTTGATTGCTGGCGCCTAACCTATAAACCAAAGGGGTATTTCAACACGAGCTTTAAAAAATTGAACTATAAATCCTCAGACCCAAATCTACCTTTGAGCCCAGTGGAGCGAATATGAGAAGAAAGCATGCCATCGCATTAACAGCATATACATTTTACCAATTTATATCCTGCTTTCAGGGCGGTGACTGACCGTTGTTATCCCTTTCTTTAACCAAATGTGTATATTAACAGTCTGCCATGGTGACTGGCTAAATGCCAAACTACTGGGGAAAAAAACAATGTCCCGAACCAACATATCCCACCAAATAACCTCATCCGTCATCTGGGAAATTGGCAAAGGTCCAAGCTAATTCCACAATTCCCCTGCTGGGGAGGTGATCGTTACCGGAATGATATCCAGTAGAGAAGCTCATAAATCCCTGTTTTCACTCCCGTGGCCTTAAAGAGAGGCTGTGCGCTTTTATGGGGTATTAAAATCACGGAGGTTAATATCGCTGCCGTCTGACATTCTTTTTGTACACTTAAATTATTAAAGTGTATTTTGAATATTCATGTGTCGTTGGGTGTTTTTTCGTCACCGTCACCTGCTCACATCACAGAAAGTATCGCCCACCTCCATCACCTTTAAGCAGCAGTGGAAATGGAATCTGCTGCCTGGGTTTCTTCATTGATTTGGACTCAGAGCCAAAAGAGACTGTAGGGCAGGCGGAGGAAAAAATACACGCATCAGCAATTTCAATGCCAGACACACACTTATAGGAACGAAGAAGTTGTCTTGTATTTTGAGTTGAATGCCATTATTTAATAACGTTATACAATTTCAAAAAATACATGTTTGATGAGAAGAGTTCCTCATTTGGGGGAATGCCTTTCTTACAATCTCATCATTAAATCTATAGTGACATCAGCCTCTACACTGTATGCACGTCAACCCCGAAGCTGGAAGTAGACGACGGGTACCAGCACCTCTGTAGTTCAATAATTGACATGATTCATGTATTTTTATTATGTAAAGCTTTGGATGATTAAAGTCTAAAGAGCTGAGACCCGATGAGATTGTTTTTTAAAATTCCAATTGTTGCTTTTTCGTTTTAATTTGCCATTCATATTAGGTAATGTAATTCCTGCTTGGATGTTAAACTTCTTTCATAATCGGTGACATGGGGAAAAGAAAGTAGGGGTGCTACGATATACTAGAAGATTGACCACAAGAACGGCAGACTACTGTAAACGCATCGAGATACTTTGCACCGTGCTCATGGTGTTGTTATGGACAACAGTGAAACGTATATTCTTCATGGCCATGGTTGGAATTGAAATGTATGCTTTTCACCCTCCGGTCCACACGTATTAATCCACATGAATTCCAATATGGATGATTGTTTTAAAAGTTTAAGAAACCCCACACAGCTCGGTAAACTCTATAAAATGTCGACTCTATTTGATAATTTCAGTAAAAAACTGACGTTCATATTTCTCCTTTTGATTAATATAGCGTTGAACGTTCAAAACAAAGCACTTTGGCAAGTTACGGTATAAGTTGATACATGCTTAATAAGCAGCGCAACTTTCATGATTTAATTTCTCTGACATGATGTTGTTTCCGTGAACTGCCGAATGTTGTGTCACGGTAAATGCTGCGGCCGCAAGGCATGTGGGACAGCATTTTCTCCTTTCCTTTCGTAAAGGAAGGTCCAGTGGTTCCCAAGCTAAAGGAGGTTATAAAGGAAGTTTCAAAGCTCCTTTCCTATCGCTTCTCAAAGTGTGGTCCGCGGACAACTGGTGGTCCGTGGGCGCCCCCTAGTGGTCCGTGAGTATATTAGTAGCATTTCACATTTGAAATATAAATAAATTAAATGTTTCCGCACGCAGGAATATCTCCGCAATGGAGCGAGCTTAAGTTTTACTTTCAATTGCATGATATAGCCCAGATCAACACCTTCATCACACATGTTGCCACTTGGGGCGCGATTAATGATTAATTAATTAATTAATGATTAATTAAGTTGAATAACAATTCAAGTTGGCTATTAAAGGCATAAAAAGACAGAAATGTATATTTTTTTCTTTAATAGAAATGTTTCTTCTGCCCGTAAAGTTTCCAAACCGACCTTTTCTGGATAAGCGCATGTTTAAAGCATAGTCATTGTCCATGCCGGTTTCAGTTGGATTATTTGTCAGTTGCTCCGATCAGATCGGTCTCCTCCATTTTGTAGATTATTTACGACTTTTGAATCCACATAAACACATCGGCAAAATCCGGCTTACTTTGAGCGTGCGTTTTAAACAGTTTAATCCCTTTGTGAATTGTTTCCACTTACGCCGTCCTTTAATTTCTTCATACAGCGGGAATCCAAATGAATTAATATATATCAATAGTGCTCCTTGATTACGCTTTCATCCTCCTTTAACAAAATACTTCACATTCATCCAGTTTGTGACAGTAGTTGTAGCATTTTTGCGACTTTTAAACTTTAATTACCGCTATTGGGCGCCCCGTGTGTGTGTGTGTGTGTGTGTGTGTGTGGGGGGGGGGTCGCAACTTCCAACAGGAGTGATTTGGGGTGGGGCTCTTGGGAAAAAAGTCTGGGAACCCCTGATCTAGAGAAGTCGAACAGCTCTCATCGTGGCTGCCACTGAGGTACTTCCGGGTCATTTCACTCCGTGAGGAAGGCTCCAAAGCTAAACTGACAATTCGACCGCAACCAGGGTACTCCGGTCAATCATGCCGCCTCACTATGGCTAAAGGGACATCGAATGGAACACCTCATCAATGTTATTGCCAACACCTGTGCTTACGCTGCCGTAACAAGTGAAAAGGCCAGCAGTGCTGTGTGTAATAGCACACGAGAAGGAGCTTTGCTTCAGGGCACTCGGGCAGCAGTTGAAGAATCGGGGTGCGCCGCTTTTCTTCCCTGGCATTTGTCGAATTACTTTTCAAAAACATTCGTAGCCATCAAGTGAATGAGCGTGCATACCTATATTTAGATTGGCTTCCTCTCTCATGTACTCTTGCTCTCTGCTCCATGTATGCTCATAGACTTGACACCACTGCCCTCCTGTGGTTGCAGGGTGTAACTGCAGCAGGAGACATGTATTAAAGAGTGCATCCTTGTGCTGCACTGAGTAAAGCCTGTGGATCATCCTCATGTCAGTGGGCTCAGCAGCTTGGAGGCACAGCCAAACGCGCTCCGCCTTCTCTGCTTATTCAAATGGAAGATTTGACACTTTCTCCTTCAATTTGGTTCACTATCTCTCTCTCATTTTCCATCTCCCCTCACTCAGCCATTACTCCCCTGTTTTTCCTCCCTCACTCTTAGAAAGTCTAGCTGCACACAGAGCGAGGGAGCCCCTGTGGATGCCAATACTGGCCACACACACTTGGCTCAGGATGCCCTCTTATTGGATTGGACATGGTATTGTTTGATGAATGCCTCTCGGGGAGAAGGAGAGGTCAAATGTGGGAAATCACTTTCGGCCGCCTCTCAGTTTTATCATAAAATCATATTTTTTCGAGTGTGTTATTTGTATGAACTCAATGAACAAATTAAACCTAGTTAAATATACAAATCACCAGCACTTAACCCTTTTAAATTCTACTAACTCGTAATTTCTAAGGTTTACTACTAAATTAAACTAATTCCTGCTAACTAAGATAATCGTACTTCAACAAATCTCTAAACATGTTGTGTAAACTCCAAAAATAATGCATTAAAAACACAAATTGATTCAAATGCAATATAACATTTATTTTCAAGTGCCAACAAACAGTACTTTTTAAGTACTCAAAACCCTTATCTTAATAAAAACAGCAGTGCACAACACACCAATTGTAAAAATAAAAAATATATAATGACCACTATGAAGAAGAGTACATTGTACTTTGCTCTCAACAATTGACAGAGTTATAACAGTGCAACTGTTTTAATTGCCAAGTTATGTCTGATAGCTGAGGACTATCTTGACTAAGGTCTAATCCAGTAGGGCGTTTCTCAAAGTTAGTAGTTTAGGTGAGAGAGCTTTGGTTCCCAGTCCAAGCATCACTGTTTGAACGAACCTCAGAGTATTTGCAATGCATTGTGGGTGATCTAAATGCAAAGCATATATCAGGCCTGACAATACCTCCCTCAAGCACAATGTCAGAGGAGATGGGCTCGAGGTGGATTGAGCTCGGACCCTCCTGAGGACTGTCTTCGCTGAGAACAGTGACGGATGATGGGGCCTCATCTCTCGTTGTATCCTGCAGAGAAAAACACGTTATTTAGACTATCATCGCTACCTATTAGACTCGGTCTTCCTATGAAAACATTCATGTTGCATTTGCATTAAAGTCTTTGCTAAAAAATGTCTAGCTGAAGTACACACTCAAACTGCGTTGTTACATTATATCCAAAAAGGTTCTGTAAATGTGGTGTGAGGAAACTAATGCTATGGATGCATATACAGGAACGTACATGTATTTTACACCTCATTTATAATCTAGAAATGGTCATGGAATTTAGTGTACAGTATTTTGAACACACCAAATTAAATCTTTTGGTTGCAAGTTTGTGTAAATAGAGGATAGGACTTTTCAATAAATGCAAACCAAACAGTTTTTTTGTGTTCAAGTACTAACAAAGCATGTCTTGAAGAAATCCTTGGAGTCGTCGCCAAGAACGATCGGAATGCCTTTGAGGACAACAGAGCTCTGTTCAGTCACGTCCGGTGTCAAATGATGGAGATAAAGAAGATAAAGGGTAAATGACAAACTCACAAGATGAAGCATTTTGGCCTTTTCCATCTTTTTGACGAGTTGTTTTAATTATTTTAGAAGGCTTTTGAAGTAGTACCATATCGTCATCAATGTATGTGACAAAAGTTATATTACTTACCGGCCGGTTGATGCTCTGCAGTTTCTGTCCCACCGATCCTTTCTTTGACTTGAACAGTTGGATGAAACGTGGGGTGTGCTGGTCCAGAGCCTCAAAGAAGTCTGCCTCGACGTTCCGACTGGTAATCCGATTACATTCGGCAAATACCTGAACAAGTAGAGAAGGGGGTGGGGTCGGAGATTAGTTTAAATCATAACAATTGTGCAAGCAGGCAACCACTATGGCTGAGATAGAAAGGCAGGGTACACGTCTAGCCCACAACAATATAATATTGTATGCTGAGATTTCAGGCCTCTATCATTACTATAATATTGTTTTGATTTATTGCTGCAATGTTTACTAATTGATTAGTCGATCAAAAAATTAGAACAATAATATTTGCCAAATGTTATGATAATGAAAAATGAGCAGAACCAATCAAACATCACATATACAGCAATTTAGAAACTACAGTGTTGTATTTACCTGATTTAGAAGTTGTGATCTAGTTCTATTCTAGTGATGTTCAAGGGCCCGTGTCATGGCCATTTCCACAGATCATAATTCCATTGTTGAGGTCTACTAAAATAGATTTATATTGTGCAATGTTCCAACATCACATTGGTTTCTCACAGCATCTCTGTATACTACGTGTATTCACTGAATTTCACTCTGTCCTAAAAGCCTTGTTGGAGCTCCCCCCCCCTCCCTGTGAGCCCAGTGTCCTCTGATTGGTCGGGAGGTTGAGAAGCTCCCAGCTGCAGTCTGAGCTGCAGTGTGCGCTCCGTGGCGGTGTGGTTTTCTGATACACAGCCAAACTCATCCTGAGCACACACTCACAGCCGAAGTAAAAACAAGTGGCTTGATATTGAGTAAGAAAAAGGTTGATCAACGCGGTGAGATCCCAACTCGTCTGTCAGCGCTCACGGAGCTCGATGCACGTCAAGGCTCTGGGTGGGGCAACAGGGTGTTCACACGTCATAACGGCCAGGAAGAAAACATTGGAAAATTAGAAATCTCCAACGAGGCGTTTTGGGGAGGTATTTTCTGTGTTAGAGTTGTACTCGCTACAGAGTGTACTTTAAGGGTTTTGACTGGTGAGAACCGGAAAAGCACGACATGGGACCTTTAACATAAAGCTCTTACGCCGCTGCTCATAGAAAAAATACAAGCGATCAGAGAGGAATTGTGTAGTGTGTAAAAATACCTTTTACTGCTGTGATCATGGAATGTGTGGAGTTGCCACGTCAGGGATAATGATCTAGATCCCTCCGCTTCGCGTCGGGCTCCTGATCGGCCTGTC
This sequence comes from Champsocephalus esox, assembly GCA_036324585.1. Taxonomy (NCBI): domain Eukaryota; kingdom Metazoa; phylum Chordata; class Actinopteri; order Perciformes; family Channichthyidae; genus Champsocephalus; species Champsocephalus esox. The sequence continues at coordinate 42,921,825 of CM070498.1, read as the reverse complement.
GGTGTTCTTTTCCCCATAATGACCGCGTCGCTGCACATTATGCCGCTTATCACACGGCCACATTCTCAACAAAGTAACGACATGACTCCCAATATTAATTGAAATGCTTTTATGGATTTAGAAAATGATTTTATTGATTTAAAAAATAGTTGTATTTAAATTGACATGCATCCGAAGAAAAATAGTCCGTTGTTACCGTTTGAACTAAGGTAGCAACGGCAGGAACTGCTTCGATAGCGTTTTTGAGGAGCTTCATGATTACAGATTTGAAAACATCGCTGCTTGCTTTAAAAGTAGCACAATTCATGATGTCAAAGCTTGGAAAGTATCTCGATATCCCTGCCCTGATGCCAAAGTAACTGCACACTGTATGTTTTGCCGTTTGATGTCTATGTCTGGACCGCTGCGTAAAAAGGAGGGTTTCTGCCCGTTACTTCTCCGCTGTTTTCGTGTCCCTTCTTGTCTTTTGCTTTCCTTCACTGGGGACTCATCAGCCATTAACAATTCCTCCAAATTACTGTGCTCTCCAAATATATTAAAATGAATGTTAAAATCCTCCATGTTGCTGTCACACGACAGCGGAAAACTAAAGACAATCAGACAGTCTGCTTGCTTTTCAAACTGTTACATTTGAAAAACAGTTAGGGCGTCTCTTGTCAGTTTGAAAAGCCAACGGTAGGACCTGCTTTCGTTTTTGAGGAGCTTTTTGATTACAGATTTGAAAACATCGCTGCTTGCTTTAAAAGTAGCACAATTCATGATGTCAAACCTTGGAAAGTAAACCGTTTGATGTCTATGTCTGGACCGCTACGTAAAAAGGAGGGTTTCTGCCCCGTTACTTCTCCACAGTTTTTCTTGTCCCAGTTCAAAAAGCAAACTGCATGCCGTTTGCTTTTCGACCCAACTGTACACAGTTAAATCGACTGGACTTCTTTCTGAAGATGTGAGCGTCCTTAACAACGGTCAATAAGTCCTTGACAGCGGTATGTCTGTTCGGTATTAACAACGTGTCACGTGTTCTGAATTGACCATCAGAATCGAGTATTCAACTAAGTCATGTAATAACATCTGTTAAAGCCTGAATGGGGAAGAATAAAACATTTGAAAGCAGATATTTCAACAAGGGCTTCGACAGCAAATAAATGTGGTGGAGCTGCTCTATAACCTCTTGCATTGCACTTTCAGAGATGTGAAGAATTGATGACCTCCTCAGAAAAAGAGCAGCAACATTATGTTCCAACTGACTCTCCAAATCTTCCACATCTTCACCGAAATCAACATCCTCAGCTTCAGGGACACTCTTTTCAGCTGCAGGGACACTATCATGGATCATTCAGATTAGGGGGAAGATCTTCAAGTATATTCTCTGAAAAAATGTCAGGTTTGAATGCCGACCTATCCTGCATGTGATGTTCTTTGCTTTTGTGTGAATTAAAGGTGGAATAAACATTGCTCTGAAAGTTACAGCCTTGATATGGACAAGTCACCTTTTGCTTCAACTTCAAATGTCTTCGCAAATGTGTGAACAAATCTGCTTGACTGCAAAGCTCTATAAAGTCGCATAGCTGACAATGGAACACTGTTTCACTCACTTTCTCGATATCCTTACGAGTGTGCCATGTTGATAAGTGAACCTTGAGTGCATTAAAAGATTTAAATGTGCAAAGGCATGGGAGTGGTGATGTCCTTGTATGGCAGCCATGTTTGAGGCAGTAATGCTTAAGTAAAAAGCCTCTTTTTACAGAGCAAAATGAGCAGAACTTACAGGTCCACTGCATTGGAGGTTTTCGATCTGCTTGGGAAATCTGAAAATCAAGAACGACAAACCAACAAAAATAGTATCACGTATACAACCATTTAGAAACTACAGTGTTGTATTAACCTGATTCAGAATGCAACACGTGTATTATGAAATAAGTGAAAGTGAGAAGAGGACTAAATGGCATCCATGCTATTGTTGTGATCAAGTTCTAGTGATGTTAAAGGGCCCATGTCATAATTCCATTGTTGAGCTCTACTAAAATAGATTTATATTGTGCAATTTTCCCAAAATCACATTGGTTTCTCATACAGCATCTCTGTATAGTATGTGTATTGAATGTCACTCTCTGTCGTAAACGCCTTGTTGGAGCTCCCCCCCCCCTGTGAGCCCAGTGTGCTCTGATTGGTCGGGACGTTGAGAAGCTCCCAGCTGCAGTCTGAGCTGCAGCTGGGAGCTCCGTGGCGGTGTGGTTTTCTGATACACCCCTAAACACAGCCAAACTCATCCTGAGCACACACACACACACAGCCGAAGTAAAAACAATAAGTGTAGCTTGATAAAGAAATCTCCAACGAGGTGTTTTGGGGAGGTATTGTCTGTGTTAGCGTTGTACTCGCTACAGGGTGTACTTTAAGGGTTTTGACTGGTGGGAACCGGAAAAGCATGACATGGGCCTTTAACCTAAAGCTCTTATGTCGCTGCTCGTAGAAAAAATACAAGCGATCAGAGAGGAATTGTGTAAAAATACCTTTTACTGCTGTGATCGTGGAATGTATGGAGTTGCCACCATCTGTTAAAGCCCGAATGGGGAAGAATAAAACATTTGAAAACAGATATTTCTAACAAAAACATAGACATGTAATCGATTATAGCAAAGATTGCAAACATGACAAATCATCACCACATTTTTTTAATATGGCATAGCCTTTAAATCACAAAGACCTGGATATTACAACCATCAAAGACATTATTCAACTGAGTATGCCAGCCAACATCTTCACTATTATAACATTATGGTTAATGTAAACACGATACTCTTTTTAAATGTTGACTAATATCAGTTAGCTTTTAAATCAAGTTTCACCAAATGCACTTTAAACATATGCAGGAGTGAAACAACCATTTCAGTTGGTATCTCCATATGATCATTATAAAATAAACTATTAAAAGTAATACATGATTCAACTGTCACACATTGTTTGGGATTTTTGGTTTCTGTTGACAATTTCAGGATATATTTGAAAATGTAAATCCATTAATCTGATGCACTTTGAGAGCAACATAAATAGGATATAAATAGTGTGTGCTCATGTAACAATTGTGTGCATATGTAAACAATTAAAATAGAAAGAAACGGATTGTAAAATTATCAACAGTGACTTCAGACGGCAAGAAGTTACATCTACACCTGACGACCCCCGCCACTCCCCGTTGCAGCGAATTGTAACGCCCACAGACACAGGCGCCAGACACATTTACACTCCAGCTGATTCCCGCCAAAAGAGCGAGTCGCGGTGAAGTAATGCCCGGTATATGGCCAAGCGAGCTCCGCGGAGGTTGAGGTTGCACCCGCAGTGTCCACCCGGGCACGGCCACGTCTCTCCGCCAGCTCCGCGGGGCTGCAAGCCGTCACTGCGGCGCTGGCGGAGGGACCCGCAGTCTGCACCCAGGAACAGCCGCCCCTAGCGGGGGGTCCCTCCTCAAGCTCCCGATCCCCACAGCCCACTTGGAGTATATACTCACACGTTGTGAAGTGTCACTTTATACTTTGTTGTAAGCTAATATATAAAACTGAACACAGCCACAAGTCACGGCATTAGGTGAAAACACTGACATTAATAATGAAGTTACTCACGTGCTAGTCTTTGTTCACTGCGTTCTCAACAGAACCTCAACTCATACAAAAAGTACTTAAAAACGTGTATGCAGATAAATCACGTCAGCCCTTGTCTATCTCCATGTCAAAAAAAGTGCAATAAAGACCGTTTCAACGGGAAACATTGATTCTATGAATCTTGTGAACGACTAAACTCCGTGCTGCTCAGAACAGCCTGTGTTATAGTGCTCAGGAACTCGGGATATGAGCCGAGGTGCCATGTCGGAAAGGTAATGGAGTTGGAGCATGCATTAACTACTGGACAGCATACAGTGTGTGCTCCATAGCGCACGCTGCGATCGTGAATTACATTTTAAATCTCTCTCGCTCTGTTGAGGTGATGGGGACACGCGCCTGCCCCGTAAGCCGTTGAAGGAAGCCACCAACAGTAATCTTGTGTTTTTCCGTCATCTCCTCGTCATCTCTCGCCGGTTCACCTGTAGACCCGTAGTCTCTCTCGAGTCTCCATCATCGAGATCATTCACACTTCACAGGGGGCCCCCTCTCTTCCACCGCAAAGCTCTTTTCTTCCTCTGACCTCATCTCCTCCATCCTCTGACCTCATCACCCTCATCCACCTGCATTGGCTACCAGTAAAATACCGGTTAGACTTCAAAACCCTCCGCAACCTGGCCCCCACTTATCTGGCTGGCCTCCTACACCCCCTCTCGCTCCCTCCGCTCCTCCTCTGCTGGCCTGCTAACAGTCCCGACCCCGTGCCTAGTCACAACGGGGGCTCGGGCTTTTAACTACTCCCTGTTACGTCCCGTCTAGGGGAAGAGGAATGTGGAATTGAAAAAGTGCACGTCCCACCGTCCGGGACGGGTTATTCACAACATTGGACAAGTAGTATTTTTAAATTGACAAGTGACGTTTTTCGCCGCTATTTATTGACAAATTATTGATAAATTCTGCTTACAAAAGGCATAACTCATTCGCAAATTGTCCGTCTCCGCCGTTGTTGTTTGCAACCGCTTTACGTTTTTTTACTCACTTACGTCGTGTCGTAAAACTGTGGGAAAATGTAAAATACGATGGCGAAGAAGAAGGTTCTAGTGACCCCAAGAGGGCAACAAAAGATTTCTGTCTTTTCTAAGAAGGTTTGTACACATCATTCTCACAGTTGTAAAATGGTGTGTTAAATTAACAAGGAAAATAATTTAAATAAATAATGTCCGAAAATAGTGGATTAAGGGCTTGAAAGGGGACTTTTATTAATCCATTACATTACATTGCATTTAGCTGACACTTTTATCCAAAGCGATTCAGTAGGCCTAGTTCAAACAGCAACAGGGTAAGGGTGAAAAACAGGACAGCACAGATTCACACGGGTTCATCAAATCAAAAATAAAATCGAAGATAAAAATAAAAATAATGAAAAACTATGAAATAAGAAATTAATAATAAAAAAAGGGGTAGACCTATGTAAAATATTGTTTTCATTTCAAAGGGTGGGATTGAAAGGGGCTCTTTATGTACCAAGGGGCTTGAAAGGGGCATATCAAATTATTTCAGAAAAAAACCCCCAAAAAATGCAGAAAGGTTTGTGGGGAGTCTACGAGTACCTAACATTCATGTTGACAAAAATCTATAATTTGTCTGCAAGAACAGGAGTCTGAACAACAGCCTGAACATGCTGAAACGAGTCCTCAGGAAGTCCCAGAGTGTGAGCAGAACGATGGCCCCCCCCAGTAACGAGAAAGTCTCTGCTAAAAGGCCATGTTCCGTTATCTCACCAATGGCTGGTCCATCTACAAAGGCCAAGAGTGACATCGCCCTGACACCCAAGAGGAAAATAACATGCATTGAGACTTGGAAAACCCAGTTTCCATGGGTAAGATGTGTGGACGACATCATGTTCTGTGAGGTCTGCAGAGAATATCCATCCATTGCTGACCACAACAGGAAACTGGACGAGGGTGTCACAGGGTCAAAACGCATTGAGACACTTCAGTCACACGAGTCCAGCAAATATCACCTTCTCTGCATTCAAAGGAAAGAGGTCACAGCGAAAGGCACAGGGCCAATATTTGTGGCTCTCAAGAAGCAGGCAGAACATATGGACGACCAACTGAAACCCATGTTCAACACTGCGTTTTATGTTGACTTTCCGTTCATTTGAGGGCCTCATCAAACTTCAAGAGAAGAATGGCATTAAAATGCCGACACAGTACCGGAACGATAAGGGGTGCAAGGCATTTGTGCAGGCCATTGCAGAATCGAGAAGGACAGAGTTTCTGAAGACCTCAAGGCTTCAAGATTCTTCGCTCTGATGGGAGATGGATATATCTGTGACAGAACAGGAGAATGTATATTTTAGCTAATTATTCTTTTGTAAGTCTTATTTAAGTTACATTTTATCTCCAAAAGGGCCTTTTGTTTGAGTCATTCATTCACAATCATTGTATTGATGAATTGTATGAGTTTCAATGAACTTAAACGTTTTTAACAGGTAAAGTATATACATAAATTGTTTAAAGCGAATGAAGGTGAAGTTGCTTCTTAGTCTTACAAAAAGGTCAAGGTACTTTATTTATTTTCTATCTTCAGGTATGTCAAAGATGGACTTCCAGCGAGAGAGTTCATTGACATCATGGCTGTAAAGTCAGCTGATGCTAATGGTGTTCTGGCAGCTCTCCTCGAGGCACTACATCATGTCGACCTAACAGATGGAGACATAAAGAAGAAAATAATAGCCTGCACATGTGATGGTGCCAGCGTTAACCAAGGTGCCAGTTATTGTGAAGTTGCGGGAATTGTTGGGGCATGTGCTCATTTCGATTTGGTGTGCTCCACATAAGCTGGAGCTGTCGCTCCTTGATGCCACCAAAGCCACTGACTTCATTGACATCGTAGAGAAAGGAGTGGACCCCATCTACAGATTCTACTATACGTAGGAGGGAGGTGAACGCCATATCAGCAGTTATAGACGAGGATCCTGTCTATTTCTCAGCACCCTGTGGCACTAGGTGGATGGCGTCAAGACTCCGGGCATACAAGGCTGTAATAAAAAATTACAACTCCGTCATCCTACACATGGAAGAGGCTTCAACCAGAAAAACAGATGAAGGAGCTAAGTGTGTGGGGTACTTGAAGGTACTGAAGTCTGCAAAGTTTGTTGATGGGCTCCACTTTATGGTAGATGTCACAACTAGCTACATATGGTGATGTTCAGGTTATGAACATGGTGACCCACTTCGAGTCCGTTCTCTGTGAGGAGGAGGTAACCAACATCCCTAGACAGTGGCCAGCTCTCAAGGCCAGACTGAAGTACAGGCAGAGGCAGCCCCCCAAGGAGGTCATAAGTGACCTTCTCACTAAGAACCAGAGATGGAGGACTTGAGTGCCGATTTTCGGGACTCGTGACTCGACTCGGACTCGCGCACTGATTGACGCGACTCAGACTTGGACTCGTGAATTCTCGCACAGGATGACTTGGACTCGGACTCGTGAATTCCCCCCCCCACGATGACTCGGACTCGACTCGTACATTGACGCTCCGACTTGGACTCGAGCACATTTTCTCTGGAGTCTGATGTCCTCTATCCTGTATGGCGAGTTCACGTACTGGGCCCCGCTGTTCCAGTCTAGAGATGTCTACAGACACACCCCGCATCGTGCTGTATGCTTTCACACATGCTGCTTCACATTGGGAAGGAGTAGCGCAAAATGCTTGTTATGTGGAAACAATATAGAAGAGAAGGCTCCGTAACACATTACTCTAAGGATCGAGTTCAGACATATCGGCTGTCTTGAACACTATCATCAGAGTAACCTGATCTAATCAATAAATAAAGATTCAACCGATAACGAAAGCACATACTTAACATGCAGAATGACGTCATGTTGCATGCTAAGTAGCCATGTGCTTTCTGGGGATAAATCTTTTATAGATTTAACCCGTAAAACTTCCTTCAAAATAAGAGTCCCGATCTTATTACTATCAAAATAAAAGTGCAAAACGAAAACTTTACCATAGGAAAATATTGGCATACAAATATAATCACTTCTCTAAAAGGTAACTCATTTTAAATATAGTTTATTTATATATAATAGTAATATTAATATTAGAAATAAGCTTTATATTTGTATAGCACCTATTACAAGAATTGTAGCCAAACTCGCTTCACAGCAGTTCAATAGACAGGATAACAGCAATGTAGAGGAGCAGCTACATTTCAAAACAGATATCCACGAAGATTAATACATGAAGACTTGTGACTCGGAATTGGACTCGGACTCGAACACAGGTAATGATGACTCGGACTCGACTTGGACACTCCTTGGGTGACTCGGACTTGGACTCGACTACGACTCTCCCTTGGTGACTCGGACTTAGACTCGGACTCGAAGAGTGGTGACTCGAGGGTGACTTGGACTCGTGAATTGGTGACTTGACTACAACACTGCTGAGAACCACCCAGATGTGAAGAACGTCCTGGTACATGATGGTCACCCTTTCTCCCTCCTCTGCTGCCGTGGAGCGTGGATTTTCCCTCATGAACCTCATAAAAACATCCAGACAATCCCAGATGACCAATGAAACTCTGCCGTCACTCATGAGGGTCAGCCACATCACCACCACAGTGGCAGAGTTTGACGCAGAGCCAGCCATCCAGAAATGGAAAACATCTGCTAAGACCAAGAGGTATGTCAAAGCTGCCCCAAAGCCTGCTGCAGTGAACAGCAACTTACCTGTGCCTGTTGCCCCATAGCTCGGTGTGAGGAGAACCACTGGAGTGCTGCCCCACAGTTCGGGAGACAGCTGCAGTGAACAACCACCCTGAGCCTGAAGCCATACCTTTCTGCTAGCATGTCTACTAGTCCCACAGAGGAGAACACATTATATTGTTCGTACTTAGTTGTTTTATCTTATTATTTTATATCTGTCATGCATTTTGATGTGCCTTGATGGTAGAAGTTCAGAAACCAGACACTGTGAACAATATGAACAATAAAATGTTACCTACAGTAACCTAGATTCTTGTGTGCTTTATGTTGATATGTAATCATATTTAAAATAGGTGCAGCAATGCATGCACAAAGTATAGATATGGACAAGTGAAAAATGTATTCGGACAAGTACATTTCCAAACTCACTTGTCCATGGACAAGTACTCTCTAAAAACTTTTTCTCACACTGGGTTTATTTGTACAACACGTTAACCTGTTAAACCCCGAGCCTGTTTTTCAGGTTTCAGGCTCGAAAATGACATTCCCAGAACAAATGACTGTAACTTCACTTCTAAAAGGTTTATATGAATAATTGTTGTTATCAAAGCAAGGTTACATCTGTGAGTTGGATGTAGAAGTGTCAGAATCAATATAGATGTTTCTGTGTCAGAGTAAATTCAGATGGAACATAGCAAAAAAATGTAAATTCCTGTCTCCGCCTAGAGAAAACCCATTACTTATAGTGAAGACCAGCCTTGAATGATGGGTTAGTAGCCTAAAAGCTTTAGGAATCCAAAGTATAACATATAATAAGTACCCTGTATCAAGATTGAGGCAAAACAAGTGACATTTGACCTTTTTAGAGAGGTTTATGAAAATAAAGTCCAGGCGGAATAAGCTTTGGGCACATTTGGTTCCATCAGTGCCATTTGACCTTTTTCAGATACCAGACAATACAAATCATTGTATTACATTGAATAATCACTATAGGTATTCATTCCATTAAAAAAATATTAAAAATATTTGTGTGAGTGTGTATAAAAGAAATCAGGCTTCGGGCTTAACAGGTTGGCACAAAAGGCAGGCAAAACGGCCAGGCACAAACAAAAGAGGCCAAAAGCTCGCAGGTTAAACTAAAGAACAAACAAAAGGAGGACTCTAATACAACGAGCCTGTTCAAAATAGAGATAAGGATTTACAACAAAAAGAGACGGTAGGTAAACACAGCTACCTGAGAGTACAACAACTCGACATAATGCTAACCTAAGCTACACACCATACATCACAATAACCACGACCACATGAGGTACACAGTTAACAGCAAGTGTGAGTCATCTGCACACACACAACAGAGCCTCCCGAAGTATGTCAGTCGACCGTCTTTAAAGTCCTCCCCCGGAAGGTGCGCCCGTCAGCTCCAATCACAGTCTTCGGGGCGGACCAGAGGATGGGCAGCCAATCACATCAGGGCCACTGCACCGTTCATTTACATACATACACCCGGAAGAGACTAAATAGGACCGGGGAATCAGCGGCCGTAACACACCCAAACTATCGAACTCTCCCTTCACATCCGGCAGTCTGACACCATCACCACATTCACGTCCCTCCTCAAAACCCACCTGTTCAGATCAGCCTCCTCACTGTAGGGATACATGTCTCCTGTTTCTGTGGAGTCTATTTGTATATAACATTTCAAGATTGATTCTGAGTATTAAATTATATCTGTAATGCGCTCATGAGATGTTGCTATGACTATGGAATACATACGCAATCACCAATCCCAGGTTCTGATGGGCTGGACACGAAACGAAGGGAAAGGTCATAGAAGAAAATGTTGCTGTTTAGAAATGTTGCAAAGGCCTGTACTACGAAGCCGGACGTTCTCTTGGCGGCTAACTTCAGGGAAAGCTCGGGCTTTCCGGTCCTACGAAGCTAGTTCTCTTCTTAGCGGCTAGATCTCCATGGTAACTGATGCTGAGCGGCTAACCTGCCCCGGAGCAGGTTAGGTTGCAGGCTAAGAGCTCAACTCAGTGAAAGCACCGCCTGCTGACCAATCAGAGCTCAGTGTGCGGAGTTCAAAGCGATCAAGTCATATCACAGGAGAAAGGAAATACAGAAAAGCTGCCGTCGCAGGAAAGACGGCCGGCAGTCACCGACTGTGTGAACGTGAACATTAATAGAATATCACCTCCATCTTCAGAGCAATCTGACTATTAGAACATTAGCGTTAAGAAAGCTTACTTAAATATCTGCCACAACATCAGTAACCGGATCAGACCGGCTAACCCAAACATATCAGGTTAGGTTGAACCGGCTTCGTCGTACAGGCCTCAGGTGCAGACACAAAGAGTTATTGAAAACAGGATATCGCCCTGGCCTTGAACATGGTGTGTGTGCGCCTCGCCTACGCACCACTGGGAACTAGTATAATGGAAGATTCCCAATATCTGTTTCAAAGCAGCTTCAGCAAAGCAAATTACGTAGGATAGCGACTAGAGTAGGGAGGGGAACCTTCACAGGCCGGCCGACTGGAGGTCGTGTTGCCAAGAGACTTTGTCTAAGTCTGTACCAACGAGGGAGGCCAAAGTCTAAACCCCGGTCCTCCTCTTCTACTCTCAACCAATCATTTCCATTTCCTTTGTATTTGTTCCGTTCATGGTGTGCAAAACGTATAATAATTGTTGACAAAACATGTCTCTGTAAACACGCCATTGACCGAAAAGGAGCAGGAAGAAGAAAACAAATCTTATATTACCTGCCCCTTTCTAAAAAACACAGAACAAATAGAAATAGACGGTCTGTCCTTCATATTCATTTTCTCAGCCAAACATAACGGTATCTTAGGATAATAAGAGAAACACAAAAAATACTTATTTCCCTCTTGACGGTTAACGGAAAGAAACAAAAACACAAACATCACATGTAGAAAAGAAAAAGGAAAAGTGCAACACCCTCATCTGAGTCCTACTGGAGAAGAAGGTGGAAAGCGGCGCACAATAACAACAACAATAACAATAACAATAACTATGGGACCATCACATCAAAGACAACAATATTTACCCATACAGGACCAGAGTACTAAACGTATTCACATCCCGCTTCATATAGTCCCGTTCTTCTTAATTCATACATATACAATTCTTTAGATCCTTCTGTTGAGAATATCCACCATTTTACACCAACTACCGAAATACACATTTGCTTAATCTGAAGGTTAATGGCAAGTTGCCGGGGCGATGACGGTAACCGTTGCTTTTGTCGTCTTCCCATTACATGTGTTAATCGTTACAAATGTTTTAGCTAGTAACCGTTTAAGTAAAGATGTATTTTCTATGTTTAATACTTTAATATAACACTGTTTACATTTTAACCACAATTCAATCACTTTATAAATTAGTTGTACATATTTTTTAATTCAGACAAATACCAGCTCCAGTGAAATAACCATAAGAATGAAAATATATATTATACACACGAAATACACAACTTTGAATAATGCAATCAACACAATTACTACTTTGACTTTTGATACTTTAAGAAGAAATACCTACTTATATTTGTGCTTTTCTTACGCAAGTAAGATCTTTTAAATGCATGACTATCAAATCAAGTTTAATTTTTAAACTATTTTTGGTGGAGCCAAAGTGCTGTACATATAATAAAAATAGCCAACAGTAAAGACACTTTACAGCAAATACAACAACACAGTTTGACCCTCTATCCTTAGACCCTCTGTCCTTAGACCCTCTGTCCTCAGACCCTCACATCATTCCAGAGAAAACCCACAGTTTAAAGGGGAACATGGGAGAAACCTCAGGGATCCCTATAACTTGTAACACCGTATTCTTTCTTTGTGGTTTGGCTATTTCAATGTAAACTAAAGATATTACTACGTGTTCTAGTTCTCCACTTGAACACTTAGAATGTGTTACTGTCTTTGACCACACAGTGGCAGTACAGGTTTACACATGTCTATAGAGTAGTGGGTAACACAAGCTGTAATACTTTTTTTGCAGCATTGCAGTCCAACCTCAATCTCTAACACACACACACACACACACACACACACACCTTCCTCTGGCTTTGTGTCTATTTTTCTTTTCCCGTATACTTCCCTCTCTCGATCATTTTCTATCTCCCTTTATTCTTACAGTACAGCAGTTTGTGATTTTGTACAGCAGAAATATTGCACGGTAGTGTGTGTGTGTGATGGGTCTATAATGATTACATTTTACTTTAGCTTTGCTTAGGTACAAAGTTAAATCACTTATATTATTATAAACAGTAACCTATATTCTTTTAAAAAACCTAAAAACGTCCTGATATTCTTTACTCTTTTTCTTTAACGTTACATGCCTTTTGCCAAATTTCATGAATGGGGATTCATTTGCTCAACATCTTTTTAAAATGCAATGTGTAACAAGCACAAGATAAACCACCAACTTTTAAACTTGAACTGAAGAGGTAATTTAAAAGGTGAATTAATGTGAAACAGTGGGAAATCAGCTCTGTCCACACTGACACGACCTGTACCTGTTGCTATCCGTCTGCTTTGTGAATATGTATTTTGCTTTTATCATAATATAAGCATCTCTGTTGAATGTTGTTTTACTGATTGTATTTACCTGTCATTTGAAGTGCATTTTTTTCTGAATGCTCCTCTGCCTCCGAGAGTCTGACTCAAGCTTCAGCTCAAGGGCTTCGACTATAATCCTTGAGGATGTCCCGAGTAACAGACAGAGGGTTGACGATACACGAGAGGCAGTGTCTGCAAGAGGTTGAAACAAAGTTAGATTTGAATCATTTCTTTTTTGGTTTCAAACGATTCCTAGAAATGGTGTTAGTAATAATTGTTTGATTTCTCTCTGGTGTTGATTTTGGATAGTTGGTTGAAACTGTGCCAAGAGGAAAATCCGGTGGTGAAGAGGTTCTACAGGAGTACCAACCCATGATAGAAGGTGATAGACAGATTGATCCAATCACCTGCCAAGTATCCTTGAAAGTGCCTGCCCTTTCCAGATGGCTTCCAATGGAGCTTTAGATGGTTTGGTGAACCGTCTGAGTCAGGTTAGTAATGCTCCATCACATGTTTCTATTACAGGGTGAATCTGAAACTGAAGCTTGACTTTAAAGCAACCCAACGGATGTTTCATGTAAGTTTAGTTCACTCGTAGCTCGGGTGCTAGAGACGGGACGTTGATGCGACCTTCCTAGCCGGAGATATGGCCGCATTTTACAATAAACTTCCGTTGGGTCGCTTAAAAACAAATATCGCGAATCGAATCGCAATATCTGTCAGAAAAATCGCAATTAGATTTTTTTCCCAAAATCGTGCAGCCCTAATGTGATGCAGTGGAGAGACTTGTAGTCTTCCATAAGGTAACTACATTGAGGCAATCATAATAATGTGTGACACCTCATCTTCTCACTTGAGGGTCGAATGAGGGTTGTTGAAAATGAAATGGATTCATTCACTTCTTGCTCAAGCCATTGCCAAAATATTAGAATTATCCGTTTCCTTATTGCGTGTTTCAACCCTCGTCATGCTGCAGTTTGGAGGAGCATCCCCGCAACCAGCAGGGTCGGCAGCCTTACCTCCTCACTGTTGGGCGGCAGAAAAGCAAGATTGAGCTTCTACATCGCCTGGATACGCATCTCATCTCGTGCCAGGCAAACCGTCCCCTCGGGGCATTTGACGAACTTTTTAAAACACATTTTGTGTTTTTGGTATTTTCTATTGGGGCGGAAGTTGCTTTAAAGATTGAACCCAAAACATTTGTGACATTTGTAATATAATGGTTTTATCAATGTCTTTTGCAGTGCACATTTTTGTCTCGAATGACTAATTTGCGTAGTCCAATCGAATGATACCGGAGGGTTAACGCATTTGATTGTTGAACATCACAAACTATTTAAGCTTTTGTATCCACATAAAAACGTGATACCTAAGCATCATTTTATGATCCATTACTCATCCTCTATAAGAAAAATTGGCCCCATATTACACATGTGGTGCGTGAGGTTTGAGGCCAAACACAAGCTGTTTAAAAAACATAACGAAATCACTTGCTAAAAGGCATCAGATGGCCATTGCATATCATTGGAAAACGAGTACGGGCCAAATAAACCTTTTTCCCTCAGAGGTGAGAATGTGATCAACAATGAAGTGATACTGTTACGTGCCAGGCAGGCTGTACATGTGTGGTTTTCTTCCCTCTGTGTTTCTCTCTTCTCCCTGTCTTCTGCACAGCTAATCAGCAGCTGATCGGTATCTGCCTGTGCACCTGAGTATGATGGCTGATTGGATCCTCTCACCCTCAGCTGGCCTATCAGCAACCAGGGCCGACCATAAAGGAGGCACCCAGGAAATCTTCTCTCTCTCACTCTGGGCCTGTTGCTGAGGAAGGAACACGGCTGTGTTTAGCAACTAAAGATATTTGAATACTCTGAACTTTGTTAATGTGTGTGTGTGTTGAGAGGTGGAGCAGTCAGATAAGTCTGGGGTACCCTGTACATTTCTCACCACCGAGCTAACTATTGTTAGACGCACTAGGTAAGCGGATTGTTGCCACCCCTGTATATTGTTTTGTCAAATTATTTTGTTAGTTAGTGAGGGTTTTTGTTTGAGTTTGGTTTCAAAGGATAGTTGTAGAGAGAGGCCTGGTTTTGTTATGCTTGTTCCTTTTGTTTGGCCTTTGACGACTCCTCCTCCTCCTCCTCCTCCCAACAGAGTGTTTGTTTAATTGTATGTTATGATGGGTTACAAGGAATAAACCTTTTGTCAACGTTTACTCCGACTCTCTCATAATTATTGGTTGTTTCTATTTCAGGAAAATAGATTTCCCGGACGAGCCCCCATTTGTTAAAATAGCCTGGTTGCACCAAATAAAGAGAATGTTATTGTGCATATTGCCATTACAAAAAATCTGTTGGCCTGCTTTCAGACCTTCATCATACATGCACCTTTGCAAACAAATAAACTAAAGTTTATGCTCAGTGGATTTAAAGTATAACATATTATCAGAAGATACTAGTGCCACTTTTGTTGAAAAGGTAATATTAAATGACAAAAAAAAACATAAATAGACCTACTGATCCGAAAATAATAATTGTTATGTTTTTTATTATTATTTTTGTATAACAAGAGCAAAGAATATAAAGTCCACCAATGTGTGAAACTTATTTTGTTCACCCAGCTATCCTTTAGGGAATAATAACGGCACTTTTTTTAGCAGTGCCCTACAATTTCTATGGCAACAAGGAAACACGCGTGTCCGCAGCAACCAGACCAAAGTGTCTTTGAAGTTGCCTAGCAACCAGTACGAAAAGCAACAACGGGCGTCAGGTTTAGGGAGCCACACGTATTAATTAGTTGGCAACATTGCTTCATTTGCTTTTTTATAAGACGGGACCTTTGGATATCAGGAAGATGAGACGAGTAATTGGGCAAATCAGCTAATACCTCAGTATTGTAGTTGGTTTCACCGAGCTTCTGATCTACAACATAAGGACCAGCACATTTAGTAAACAGAGCAGAACCAGGTACAGGCAATTGAACCAACACCTTGTCACCTGGCTGAAACAAGCGCTCTCCTTCTGGTCGTAGCGTTTCTTCATGTTCCCCTGGGTAGAGGTCAGAGCTTCCCTAGCCAAGGAGCAAGCACGATGTAGACGATCGTTAAGTTTGGCGACATACTCCGGGAGTTGAGTACACCAAGATGTTTTCTCATCTGGTTGGGTTAAAGTTGATGGTGTAGAGCAGGCATGGGCAAACCAATCCTGCCCGCTGAATATTGGTACACAATTGTCCAAATTATAGTAAAGACCGCATTCATTTTGCCTTTTTCCTGCAATACCCGGCATGTCAATTGATCCCACTAGATGGCGCACTCTAGACACAATTTACCTTTGCTGGAGCCGGCAAGATCTAAGAACCAAATACGTCACGCTTACATTGGAGGGGGTCGAGATTAACCTGAGCAATAACAGTTCATGTGAGTACAAGTTGTAACAAGCAGTAGCGCTGAGCAAAGTGACTAGAACCAGGCTCAGTGTGATTGTGTAGAAAACGGTTTATGCCACAATATGATACGAGATTAGCTTCGGTTGCTATGCTAACATCACCTGTTGAATGCCAGAGAAACGTTCATAACAGCGTTGTGATGCCAAACAGCTTTCAGACTAAAACACATTCACTGATGGGGATCGGGGATATTTATCAGCTGCTTGTGTGACAGTCGGAGAGTGAATACTTTCCAGCTGCCGTGAGTTAACGGGGGAATAAACTCCGGTAGACGAGCAGCACTGCAGCGGGCGGTAATGCAGCTGAACCACATTAATAAACAATGCACCACGGCGCTCTGGAGAAAGGTATACGGTTGAAGAAGTAGTTCTTTAATTTAATCTGGCTTCGTATAATTAAAAACTGCCAGACGCAGTCTTCTATTGATGTTGTTGTGAGCAAGGAAATCAGCGACGTAAAACGCCGTGTGGGTCATAAGAAGACACGTAAACGGTTCGTCATGACGTAAAGACATTGTCTCCTGGGTTCTGTAGTGCCCGGAGTCTGTCTGTCTATTTTTTCCCCTCCCAAACCCCATCCCCTCAGGAAGCCTTTGCCTCCTGTCAGGTCATCATTGTAACAAGAATTTGTTCTTAATTAATTTTCCTGGATAAATAAAGGTTCTACTACTACTAAACGATGACGCAATAACTCACCTTTAATCTGCGTCTGTAACAATGGGTGGACCAAAGAAAAGAAAAGTCGATATTGAGTGCCGAGTGTTTAATGAGGAGTGGACAGCTAAATATGTTTTCACCGATCTGCTACTGGCCCGGCCCCTCTGTCAAATTTAAAACTCATAGTGGCCCCCGAGCCAAAAAGTGTGCCCACCCCTGGTGTAGAGTATAACGCTGGACTTGTTATTTGCAATGGAAGAAGACATGCCAGTCTTTTGGTTGAGAATGACATTTTTTTGTTGACTATCAAGCTTAGATTGTTGTGAGCTGGAGAGGACAGGTTTATACTAACATTGTCTGAGCTGAAATGTCACAAGCCGTTGGACATACAAAGCTCTTGCGATGTTTCCAATGAAAGTCAATATATTGTACCTTCATCTACAATGCTTTAATTCAACAGTTTTATCTTTGTTTAATTGGAGAAAGTTCTGACACATCCAGTCATTGATTTGTTCAATGCACTTACTCAGTGTTTGAATTGGAGCATAGTCTCCTGGTGAAATGGTTACGTAAATGTGTGTGTCATCTGCATAGCTATGGTAACTTATTTTGTTGTTCTTCATTATCTGAGCCAGTGGTAGCATGTAGACGTTAAAGAGAAGAGGCCCCAAGATGGAGCCTTGAGGAACCCCACATGTCATATTTGTCAACTCAGATGTGTATTTACCTATAGAAACAAAGTTGTTTCTGTCCTTTAAGTATTATTATTACTAAGTGTCCTGAAGCATCGAGATTATTCTTTTCAAGGCGGGCCAGAGATAAGGAAAAGCCACCCAAATGGCCCCAGAAGAGGTTTTTTTGCTAAATCTGTCTAAAAAGGTCAAATATCACTTGTTTTGCATCAATCTTGATACAGGGTACTTATTATATGTTTTACTTTGGATTCCGAAAGCTTTTAGTCTCTAACCCTCATCCAGTTTTTTTGCTATAAGTACAACATATCTTTTGGACGGACACTATAATTTACAGTTTTTTACCATGTTCAATCTGAATTTTCTTTCAAATAAAAAACATCTATATTGAATCTGACTTTTCTACATCTAACTCACAGGTTCATCATTACTTCGAGAACCAAGATTATTAATGTAACCCTTTTTAGAAGGGAAGATATGGTCATTTGTTCTGGGAATGTCATTTTCGAGCCTGAGACCTGAAAAACAGGCTCGGGGTTTAACAGGTTAAACAACAAGCAGTTCTGTATTAGGAAAAATTTCCGAGCATCATTTGAGTTCTCCTGCATTTAGTGGTTTTGGCAGAATCCAATACCCTACAAATTAATTTAACAACCACTTACAATGCTAAAAACCAAATAGATGCCTGCTTAGCCCTGCCAATTATCTGATGCAGTGTCAAAAATAAAAATAAAAGAGATATTGCTGAAAGCTGCACGGATTATCAGTTACATCAGATCCAAAAAGGAAATGGTGTGCTTACTAACAACAAATAGAAAACTGGTCCATTTGCTGTCCCTCAGTAGTATAGGTGGAATTCGCAACCGGCCAATTATTATGTTTTGCTGCATGATCTCTTTCAAGTATTACATTACATTGCATTTAGCTGACGCTTTTATCCAAAGCGACTTACAATAAGTGCGTTCGACCAACAAAATACAACCTTGAAGAAAACGGAATCATAAAGTACATCAGGTTTCAAAGAGCCAATCGTTTCAAGTGCTACTTAACTGGCTTTAGATAAGCCAGTCCTTTATTAGTATATAAGTGCTCTGTTAGCAGTTCTTTGTTAGTCATTCTATCGCTCGAAGTGGAGTCGAAAGAGATGAGTTTTCAGTCTGGAAGGTGTGTGAGCTTTCTGCCGTCCTGATGCCAATGGGAGCTCATTCCACCATCTTGGAGCCAGGATAGCAAACCCACGTATAAAACGTATTTCATACTGCACACTTTCCACACAAATCTGCCCCCGTGGTTCCTAAGCATATGCTTATCTGTCTTTGAGAGATAACTACTTTTTCAAAGCAGCAATATATTTATTAGGTATTTTAAGTTAAATAGGGCGTTGAGGTCAAACTCATTGTGAGGGAGAAGCGAGCTGATCAAAACTAAAAGGGGAACAGCAGGTAAGGCAGACAGGAAGTAACACTAAAGGCAACAGCAGAAGAAGACAGACAGGAAGTAAATAATAAGAAGAACATGGTATGGGCTGAAGTCCATGGATGTATAATAAGAACTGGATACAGCGTGGGAGGCGGGGCCTCATTCATTACTATGAGAGCTGCTCATTAGCGCATGATGACAAAATGGCCCAACTTTTGAGAGAGCGAAACGTCACAGATTACCCTGGCATTCCTGAGAAGTACCTCAACTTGCATGCGCAACTTTAACCAACATGCTCGTTCACGTCAATTTGCGTACACGTAACAGCACCGCACGTTCATGACAGCATGGTAATGGATTGTTATTATGATGGATTTGATATTAACGAGGCGGCAGTTAGCAGCTAGCTAGTAATTATGCTAATGTGCCATCAATCGTGATGTACTTATATTACGCTGTAACCAGATCTAGTGATATCCAACAGAGCTTCATTTAGCATGAAATAATTATTGCACTGTATATATACATATACTTACAAAAATAAGTAATATTAACTTTATTTAATACAACATTTACGGTACAAGATTTAATCATACAGCCCATAGGCGGCGCGTGAGGCTCAGGTTTGGGAAGGCTAAACTACTAAATTAAATTGTTTAGTTTATTAACTATGCTACAACATAGCGTATTGTGAGGCGGTTGTCGTTGTTACAAGTACAACGTTACAATGTGGGGCCATTGATAATGAAAATAGATGTTTACCCTTAATGTCTACCCCTGCCCGGTGCCGTATAGCTTTTTATTTTATTGTTTATCAGTAGAGGTTGCTGCTTTATTCCTTGTATCTGTCCATGTATTTATTTATTTTTAACATTAACTTTTTTAAACAATAAACAGTGTCAATATCAATACTTGGCAGCTTATAACATTTTCCGACCTTAATGCTCGCTGTGGCGGCATCATAGGCGTCCATAATGTCCTCTGCTTTGATTTTCTCTGTGAGGTTGCTCTCAATGTGAAGCAGGCTCAGTCAACCTCTCCTGATGCATCGTTGTTCTGAGCCAGTTTCGGATACGCCGCATTGCTGCGAACGATCTCTCACATGTTGCTGTGCCAACGGGTAACGAGAGAGCCAGACAAAACAGCTTTTTGAAGTTAGGATAATGTCCAGTGGCAAGTTCCTTTTTTATATTTTCAACCGATACGCTTGGGAGTTTTGTCGTCACCATTGTCATCTCAGTCAGTGCACGTTGTGGGTTGATGGAGAGGAGGCTTGCGTATTGGCTGAGAAGGCTCTGCTCCTCTGAAGTCACATGCACACACTGCATCCACACTTTCTGCAATGGCCATGGACTGCGGTGAAAACCGTGTTGAACACTCACCTAGACGTGTATCCAGCACAGGATATTAGAGCTGAATTGCCCATTTCTTTTTCAAGCTGTTTTTGTCTGTGCTTGTTTGGTTCTCTCTTTGGCCAAGGGTGCTGGTGACGAATGCCCAGTCGAGAGCAGACGGTTGTTTGACAGGCCTCTTGCGCGGTCTCTCGTCGTTCTCTTCAATGCATACGCCAACTGACTGACAGAATGCTTGGATTTCAATCCAGATGTCCTCCCACTTTTGACTTGTTGCCCTCGTGTTTTCAAAGCATTTCATCATGGACTCAATGACACTTGCAGCCTTAGGCAGGGTTGTCTCTTTCCCTTGAAGTGCCTTGTGTGTGACATGCACCATGCTGAGTAACTGATGGCAAATAATCAGACTCCCGCAGAAATCTGCACTTCTCACATTATTTAACAGACCAGACGCCTCAACAAATCTGCGATAAGGTGGCTCCGACAGTTCGGACAAGGTGGAGATCAGGGCCTCCATAGAGTCTTTTACAGCAGACACGTTTTTCCACCTACAAGCTCACCTTGTTTTTGACGCTGTTTGTACGCATGATGAGTTCCTGGTTGGGCGAAGAAGGTGTACAGACTCTCAAGGGTGAGAAAAAACCCCATTGCTGTGTGATTAGACCATCCACCAAAACAAGGTTCAATTTGTGGGCCATGCAATGGATGTAAATAGCCGACATAGTTTTGTTTGAACACCATTAACATGACCAGACATGACGGCTGCCCCATCGTAATCCTGTGCCACAATTGGTAAACGGTACAGTCCGCATTGCTCCAGAAACGGTTTGATTTGGCAGAAAAGTGTCCTCGATTCGAAGAGCTCTCCCGTTCATCATGCCCTCGTAGAGGAAGCCCCTGTTTGCCTAGATAAAGCACCGTATCCACAATATCGGCTGCATATTCCCTGTTACTCTTAACAATTGCTCTGTGAGAACCACCCAACTGGGCAGCGACGGAACCAGTGGTTGTAGATGCTACATCGCCTTGCCACAGCTCCACGCACTGCCGATGTGATCCACGTTCCGCATGTCGTTGTCATTTTAGCAAGACATTATTCCAATCCCGTACACCGTTAGTTAGAAAGGCAGAATCTCTGTAGCCGCTGCTGCACTGGAATTGCCTGCATGGAAAACAGAACACAGCGTCTGCCTCTTTGCTGTATTCTACAAAAGTGTAGGTAAGAGGCTCCCTCAGGCACGGGTAACCTCCATCCCCCACAATGAAATGGCCAGCTGGTGGGTAACAGCCCCTCACGAACACTGGACTGTTCCTGAGCACCCTGGTGTCGTGGACCGAACCAGGGAAGCCAACAACAATGTCCAGGAATTTTGTAATCCTGGGCATGGGGGCTATTGGGAGCCTTGATGCGGATGTGGCATCCATCCATAGCTCCCATACAGTGGCTGAAGGCTGGGCTGTTGGCAAGGCGATGAAAGCCATTGCCAACTTCAGCACACTGTGCCTGTGTGGGGAAATGGATGACCTTCTCCAACAGACACAATATTGGACAATATCGAAAACTGTGGTCTTGGGCACATCAAAGACCCTGGAGACAACCGAATAGGACAGCCCATGTGCCAGCCAGTAGACCACCAGGAGGACCTCCACATGCTGAACCCAGCCATGGGTCTTCTCCCTCCTGAGAGGGTCATCAGGGCCTCGATGGATTCCCTCGACAGGCGGTAATCAGATCTAAGACCTTTGGACTGATCCATATAGATCTGCACCACAGAGACATGGTGGTTTGGGTTGGCGTAGGTGTTGATCCTCTCCTGTAGGAGGAGGAGAGGTGTAAATAGTAAAAGGTTGAAAGACATCAATATTGTGGCTTTCCTTTTCTTTTTAAAACAATGATGCATATTTGTTGTGTAAGGCAAGCACATGGGAGGAGATAGCCTTCAAGTTTGCTATAAATAACCAAATACTGGAAATATGTTTGTTGGCTAAACCATAAGACCATTTTCTGTCAGAAAGCCTCAAAGCTAACTTCACCCAGGTACACAGAAACACATGACATATACAGGGACAGTTTCAGCTATACTCTTGATAGCATGTGCAATGTAAGCATGCTCTGTAACCTATCATTGAAACCAGTATCATAATCCACTTACCCTTTTTAAACCCACTGCCAGCCTCTGCAGTCGTGCTCTGAAACTGTGAGACTGCCCACCTGCTCTTATACAGGACACTAATCGGGTCATTGAGCAACATGCGATTCTTCATAGAGTGCAACAGTGTTGGGCCTGTGGTCATTTGATAGTACAACACTCTCACTCCCTAAGCCTCCAGGAGCGACGTTTGGTCAGTGTCCCGTGGCGTGCAGTTGTGACGCTCCGAGGCTCCTCCAGCGTCATAAAGGGACGCAAACAGCTTTCAACTGATTGCAATGTATTCCCATCTGCGGCGGGATTTGACGCTCATGGAAGCACGGCATTCGTTTGTGTCGGCTGCCCTTAAAGGCAATGTGAGCGTCCATTCCCATTGGATAACGGAGAATTGTACACCCGGAAGTAAGTACCCCTCTTACTGTGGATTGATGTCACAGTGATATCTGCACTACTCATCGACTAACACACACCAGATCATCCTTGTTAATTACACAACATCGATTGGTTTAAATTGTGTGCAATGCTTTTGTATTTTTCCTCTTCGATTCGGAGAAACAAATATTTGTTCTGAGTAAAGGATGGCAAGGCAAGTTTATTTATAGAGCACTTTTCAACGCCTACTTTAAAGTTAGTTTGGCCATTTGATGCGAGAAATATGAGTTCTTATTTCAGATCATGTGTGCAGTGGATGCACATTGTGGAGGAAACTTCTGTGTAGCAATGCAGTGGGAGTCACCGACTCATGAAGGAGACACGGGACGAGCAGGAGTTCTGATGTCAAACACTGGTAGTTTAATGCAAGCATCGGCCGGAGAAATTCACATCACAAGTCACGCAGTCAAAGGTTCTGACGGCACGGGTGGGTTGCCATGTCAAATCTGACCAGCCTCGCATCTCGGTAGACCCTTTCACTAGTTTACAGAGAGCTAATCAGCATATTGGGGGAAGGTATCCGTGAACACCTGGGGACACTGAATCACTCATCTGACTCTATGGCTCTTGTGACCGAGAGTTGACCGGTCATACAACTGATAATGTCAGCAATAGCTGAGACTTCCCATTCATGAAGACAGATAACACTGACCCCCTAATCCCACCAGACGCGCTGCGCCGTGGCTCGAAGCGTCCCAGAAGCTCCTCGCCGCAAGGAATTTCTAAAATATAGGATGAATCCTTTCGGCTTAGTCGTAAATGTCAACAGGCCGAAAGGTCAAATACCCAAGCTGTTTTTTTGCATGCATTTTTTATTTCTCTTTGCTCTTTGGGCTTATTGGAACCAGTATAAAAACCAAGTATCATCTTTTGACTGATGTACTTTTAGAGAAAATGATGCCCACATATGTGGACACTCGTTCTGAAATTCAAAAAAGTCATTGAAGTCACCTTTTTGTAATAGAGTGGAAAACTCTTATTTCCACCTTGAACACAGCAGTTTTCCTGGCTGCTTTTGCATGTATTAATAACTTATACACACATACTTTTGCATGTTTTGCAACATGTTTTGAACATCTGAGGGTAAAAACAACATGAAAACCTGCATTGTTGCTCCTTTTGGACTGCCACAACTCCAGTACGGCTCATTTAAAACGCTACACACAGTTGCAGGAAGACATCATATGGCTGCAACAAAATATAAAACATTCAAAGCATTTTGCATTGTCACTGTTGCATCTAATAATACCACATAGGCTACTATTGTATGTGTTTTGAACATCATTGTGAAAAAACAAAACAGTCACAAAAACTTGGACAGTCACAGTTACAGTTTGGCTTATGTGAAATGTTGCATTGGTCATCAGGGCATGACATTAAGGATTTTGGGACTGTGGGCCATCTAAGCTAATTTACAGATGGCCCTGAGTCCAATAGAGATGGCCCTGAAAAATGCGCGTGGACGAAATGACACACGAAAGGTTTGGGGGACCTGCAGGTCTTAGATGCTGTCTGGTGCATTCTCTAGAATTATAAGATGAACCACCACAATATTATATTGTACAATTTCAATTTTATTCTTAATTTCACCTCTTCTTGTTTGTTTGATGATTCAACGACTAATAGTCTTTCAAGAAAGTGTCAATGTCTGACTCGTCTATGTCTGACTCATCTGAGTCGTCAAGAGCTTCAGCCAAGCGCTTCTCGCCAGCAGCCACATTCTCTGCCTCAAGTCCGAGCTCGTCAGATATGGCCTCCTGGCGCACATTCTCCTCCTGCTCGGCTTCCTGATCCATAAGAACCAGGTCTTCATAGAGGTCGTCCCGTATCTCCTGCTCCTGCTGCCACGGGTTGAAGCCAGGGCGACGAGCCCTATTTCCTGAGGTCCACCACTTCTCCACGGCTCCGGCAGCATCAAAGTTGTCCATTGAGGCTAATGGAGGAAAACATCAGGCGGCTGAGCGGCTCAGCACCCAGACAGGAACGCCAGTCGTTCTTCACCCTCTTCATGCAGCTGAACCCCCGCTCACACACTGCAGTGTTGACTGCCAGAACAAGGTATATTTCAAACAGTATTGACAGCCCCTTATACTGTTTGCATCTCTCAGTGTCACACAGGATGCCAGAGAAGATCTGTGGCATTCGAAGTGTGCGGGCTGCTGCATAACTCGTGTAGAGGATGAACTCAGACTTCAGCATTTTAGTTGTAACACTGTGCTCGTCCATCAGGGGCTGATAATGCTCACAGATATCAGCAAAGTCTTGTTGCCATAGGCAGCCAGATCCTGTCTGTCAGAGGGCCACTGACTGGGGTTGAAGATGGAACATGTTGAAGGGACACTCCCTTTCTGGAGATCTTGGAATCTTTTCTCCAGGTGCTTGATGAGCACATATCCAAAATGTCAAATTATAATCCCTGTCTCTGGACCACCATACAAAATCATTTATATCATAACAAATGTGAAATTATATTCCTGTCTCTGGACCACCATAAAAAAAAGTATCTATTAAAACATGTTATGCCCATGTTTACTTATGAAGAAAATATTTACTTTTGAAGAAAAAATATTGAATATTTACTTTGAAGAAAATATTATTGGGCACAAACCTATGACTTAGATTCTCTTTTTTTGGCTGCAGCTCAGTCTCTCTTCTTTCCAGGTTGTTCACCTTGCTTTGGTGGACTAAGAAACATTGTAATACACTCTGACTTTAAATTATTTGCGAAAATGTGGTTGCATTCGATTCATTGTCCGGGTAGTATTCAGTTGCGCCACTTATGTGACAGACAAGAAGAGTCAACTCTAAAGTCTAACACGTAATGTGGAGAAAGAGATGTCCTGTATGGGTTGATTGTGCGTTGATCTGTTGGTAATGCCTCGGGGTTCCGGTGGGCATGTAAACAAATGCATAATGCTGCGCTATACTTTGTGGCCTCATCCAGTGGCATAGCGACACTTATTGTGTAGTTGTCTTTTAATAAGCAGGTAGTCATATCATTAGCTAGAACTAGCTGGATCTGATCGATATGGACATAAACGCGAGTGAAGTCTAATCTGACGGGAGAGAGAGAGATCAGCTGCTGCTGACGAGTCGAGACTCCACACGCAGCTCTGCATAACCACATGCAGCGGTGACGGTGAGCGGAACAAAACACACACTTCAGGTTAGAATATCACACGTAGCTATTTTAATTACCTCTCAAACTACCTAAACTAGTTATAGATATGTTTAGTTTTACTGTCGGGTCACTCATTGCTGGATCCGCGAGCTGCATGATACTGGCATAATAGATTGCCCGATCGGGCATCCAGCAGGTGAGGCTTCGTTGCCCGAGCTAAATACTAGATGGCTCCGGGCCATCGGGCAGTCCTTAATGTCGAGCCCTGGGTCATGTATAAAAATACATAGGAATGCCCTTTTCTTTAGGAACATGTACACACCTATGTGTTAAAGGCTGTGTAACAGTTGCGATCGCCTTGCAAGCACAAGAACACTTTGCAGGTCACACAACGCACTCGGGTTCTTCCAGTGCAGCCTGCTACCCTGCAGCGCGCCGCGTTCTTCAGGCTGATCATCTCGGGGAGATGGGCATTCGCCCTCCTGCGGACCGAGACATGGGGCGCTGCCGTCACAGGACGTTTCTTCCCTTCTTCCTCTGACTGTTCAGAGAGGTCTGCATCGCTTCCTTGACCGTGATGCTGGGCCACGAGGGTCGTAGCCATGTCCGTACGGAGCTCAAGGAACTGCATGATGCTCTTCTTTGGTGCAGCACACATTGCGAGGTCTTTGCAGTAGAGTAGCCAGCTGTTGGCTAAAGCCAGATCCGTGAAGTGCATTAGCGTCCGCATCGTCCACTTCTTAGTACGGGCGCTCATGCGATAGTAGCTAATCGTTCTATCGATCAAATCCACCCATCTTGAGTCGGTTCTTCATTATTGTACCAGTAATGTACATCTCCTTCTTCATCATTTGTTCCACACCTCGGATGCTTGTGAAGAACCGGTCACAATACACTTTCGTGCCACGATGCAGAGTTTGACACAGACGAGCCAAGACTAAGCCTCCCAACCCCAGGCCCACCTCTTCTTCTTCGACCTGCTCAAGCAGTGCACCTTACCTTGATACAGATCAAAGTCCAGCACAATGCCATCTGCTGTAGCACAAACAAAGTTCTTGATGCCAACTGGGTTTGGCTTCATTGGCAGATAGTGTCTGTATGGACAGGCTCCTGTGAAAGGAATCATCTGCTCATCAATAGATGCGCATTCAGGTCGGTTCTGAGACGTGCAGCCTTGCAGAATCCGATCCAGAAAAGGCCTCACCTTCCAGAATGTGTCCCTCTTCCTCAGATCTTCTGGCACATCATCATCAATTAGCACTTTTATTGATCCCCTGAGTAGAATATGTCGCGCGTGAATTTGTCAGTGATGGCAGTGATTCTCAAGGCTTTGGACCAGTACATCCTGATTGTTGGGTATCGGATGCAGGACATCAAAAAAGTGGTAAACCTCATCTACAGAGGTGTTGAGTGGGTCCCCACTCCTAGACAGTGACATAGCATGAGAGCAATCTGAAATCATTTATCAAATCTCTATCTATATACTGTTCAAAATAGTTTAGTGGGGTCCAGCCATTTCTGTCAAGCTCAGTTTCGTCCTCATGCTCAAACTGGGCAAGGTCTGGCGTCAATGGAGTAGCCCTCCAGCGCAACCCACGTCCTGCACAACCAGAATCAGAATAAAAATAGTACTTATTGCAAAGTAAGTTACATATTTGTACCCATGCAAGCAATTCACTGAGGTGTATTGGTGCATAACGTCGTTGAATCTGAGTGGACGTTTATATGACATTTGAAAATGTACCCTCAAGGCATGCTAAAATAATAACAATTACCTTTTATTGGGCTGTCCCTGAGTGCTTGGTCCTGGTGTTGGCTCTTCCGAGTCATCATCGGAGCGATCAGCCTCGATCTGATGAGTTTGACGGTGCCGTCTGGGAGTACGGGATGAACCTGTATCTGAACCTGTCAACAAGTGTTGTAAATAAGCATGTTGCTTCCTATCCTTCACCGAGCCCTGAGGCCCTGCCTAAAATAAACAAATATCCACCGGGTCTTGGCTAACCATTATTTGCACCACGGAGACGTTTACTTCCTCTGCTGTGCTCAGTGGGCTGAGGAATGGGGTCCTCATCATCACTACTGTCATCCTCATCCTCACTGCTGCTTTGCTCCCGTGGTGGGGGTTGATAATTGGCATCCAGGACGGGATCATCGTTGTCAGACAAGTCTTCCAAATCTGAGTTGTCTCAGTACTTAACCCAAGTAGCTCCAATGCTCTTTGCACAGAAAAACGCTCTGGAAATAAAAACATGAAAAAATCAAATGCAAGGCAAGTTTATTTATATAGCACTTTTCAACGCAAGGCAATTCAAAGTGCTTTACAAAAAAAAATATATTTATATATGTATGTATTTCTTTGTTATTTATTTCACTGGGACAATGTACAGCTTTTCAACTGCACCAGAGTTAGCTATTAGCTATAGCAAGGCACATTTGTACTAGCATATTAACATTTTCAACCCAACTAATTTATGTATGTATTTAGTTATTTAACCGTGATTTATTTCATCGGGACAATGTACAGCTTTTTAGCTGCACCAGAGTTAGCTATTTTACTTGTGCACATTTTGACTAACATATTAGCATTTTCGACCAACCTAAGTCCCGATGTGCACATACGTGTACATCATGTTTAGCAGCATACCACATTGTTATTTTTACACATTTTGTCAAATTTGCATGTCATGAGAAACGTACAATGCTTTGCTTTGATAAATATCTAAATCAGAAAAAGCCTTGAAATAAGATAGGACTTCTTACCTTGTCGAGGTTTGTATTTGGAGCTGTCACTTAAATTATCGCGCATCCACCCTTGGACAAGTGCTAAGATCGTTCCTGAAGACCGTCCAAAAGCGATAACTAGCTTATCCTCTTGCAACACCACTACTCTATTCTAGTGGCGCTATGAACCCCCGACCAGGAGAACATAGACTTTTTTCCACTACCCTTTCTCTCCAAACAACAGCCCAGTTAACTATAGTCCTACATGACCAGCCTATACATCCGCCATTGAGTTCACCCCAACGGTGAAACACAGTTTTGATTCTACGCTTGCTTGCCACTGCCCACCCGTGATCAATTAGCCATAGATGTGTATTTGGTGATCTGAGATTAGTTTTTGTACATGTTAGTTAATTTTGATGTTATTTCATTAATGCATAGAAGCAATTTTCTCCATAGAACAAAAAGTATTAGTTTTTGTATGTGTTTTAGCTCATGTGAGAATCGTGTGAAAACTAGAATACATTTTACGAAAGTAAACTGAACAAGTGTGCACACTGCACACAATGTATAGAGCAGTTGCATGGCGGTTTGGCCAGGCAGTTGGTACGATCTTTGTTCAGATTTTGCGCTTTTACAGCGGGAACTACGACATGTTTTGATATGTCAATATGACATGTTTCTTTAAGCAACGTTTAGCACAAAGTAGAAACAAACATTTGCAGGGGAAGCCGAAAGGTCATGAGAAGGCGCTCATTTGGTAATTTCACTACGTAGTAAAAACGTATCTGGCAGTCCAGCATTTCTACTAAACCACTACGTTGTAACTACATAGTTAATACGTAAATGTGTTAGCTGGGACTATTGCTACATAACAAATCTTACTAATTATTTCAGCAACCTCTTCTTGTGGAATGCTGTCCTTCCTCTTGCCAGCATCAGACTCCTTACTGGCCTTGTAGCCAGTAAGTGAGTGCTTGGCCATGTACTCTGTGCAATACAGGCCATGGAGGAGGTCATTGATGAATTTCTGCAGCGAGGTGGTCGAACATCGCCTAATCTGCCACTTTGCTATATTTTATATATATATATATAATAATAATAATAATGTACCATCTAATATCCACACAGACTGAAGCAGGTATTACAATTGATGATTTTGGAGTGTGCAATCGGAATTGATGCTGCTGTAGGTTACAGTAGGTGGATGATATTGGAATTTCAACGTATATTATAATGGTGATGGCGAAATGGATCTTTAGGCCACCATTTTGCACAATATCCAGGCCAATTAACAGATCTGGAATAATGAAATGAATGATTAAACAATTCTCTACTGTTTTGAATTGATCTGCCGCTGACGGTACCAACCACTTCGCCACGGAGGCTACATTTTGATATAATTAAAATGTAATTGGATATACAAATTGACACAGGCACTGCACCATGACACTAGTCCAGCTGATGGGTTTGGAAGTAATACATCTGGAATTCTCTTCCTACTTAGCGGAAACATCAAATTGAAAAGATAATTCCTTACCTTTTTTGCTGATGGGGAACCAGCAACCGATGCATCTCCATCATCTTCATCTCTGTAAGGCACGCAAGGTAATAACTAATTAACTTCCCATCCCAAAAGTATGCAGTGTTTGTTAGAACAATTTGCTCAACCCTTTTGGCGTTCATTTTATATTTTTTGCTCAGCGCTGGATATATATATTCCATTCATATATGTAGGCCACGAGTGCATTAAGGTCAAACGTCGACTAGTCGCCTGCCGCGCCGAAAGGATTAAACAGAAAAAGCTGGTTTGTTGTAAATAATTAAACACTGCATGGCCCAGAGACATGTACAACTGAAATCCAGTGTGTACTAGAATCGTCACAATTATAACAGAAGCCCAAAGCACAGTAATACTTATTCATAAAAAAAATGTAAAACTCCTTAATTTACCTCAGTGTACTTGACTCTCGATTGAAGGGCCTTGGAGGTGTCCTCATGGGCATTGTCATATCTGGCAGCTTTGGAGCTGGCGTGTGACATAGCAGCTCCAATTTGGCAACAACATCTCAAGTGACTGGAAATATTCATTGGCACATCTCAGACATGGGGTCGAAGTACATATTTTTTCTATTGTAAACTTAAAACATATTCATAAACATTTTATATAAAGGTTTTGGAACACAACAGCATTCAGTTTTCATGCATTAGCAGAAATAATGCAAATCACCCATCCTCCATGTTTTGGACTGCTACTGCGATCAGACCCGCCAGACTGTCTTCCCCTCAATGTAATAAAACAACTATCTGTAATGCTGAATAAGTGAAATTGAACACTTACTTTTGTTCATTCTCAATGACGCCAGCAATGTAGCGTTCTCCTCCTCAAGGATGTCTATTTGTTGTTGAAGTAGTTTGCATTTGCGGCACACCTGGTCGGGATGCGAACACGCGGCTTCGGGACGGTCCACTGTTGTCGTGGCTGTGTGAATACTTGTCCTGCAAATAAATATGTATTAATTATTTAAAACTAGGTGATGTTGCTTTTTGCCCATGGCATTACACCATTTTGGGTAGACATACTTACATGAATACATACACACCTACATACATAAGCAAAGTACAAATAAAGGTACCAGAAATGTTGGTGTTTAATGGTGGATATAACCAAATATAACGGTGTCAAACGGCACAAAAGTTATACTTCTCCTATATTTGTTACCATTACACCCTGCAATACCACTACGCTGACAACAAGGAAGCCATGTGCACCAGTATCGGAGTTCAAAAACCAGCTGGCGAGTTGTAAATTATCTTGAAGTTCTACCATTGTAAATAGATATTGTATATATGTTTTTTTGTATTGGACCGCAGACATAAAATGATAATATATATTACATAACACAAACAATAGTGAGTTGCATGCTTCATTTAGTTGAGCTTATATATATATATATATATATATATATTTACCTTCAGCTGCTCCAATACCGATGATGTCATGCTGCTCATTGTCTTCTTCTTCTTGGCAGCATTTGAAGGTGGTTTGGATTGGAAAGGGATGGTTCTTCCTATAACATAGAAATACATGTATTGCCTTATATATATGCAACTTGTCATGGCTGATGAATATAAGTTATAAATGGTGAATATAATGTAATATGGTGAAATGTTGCTTTGGATTAACTGATTTCCTCAAAAGCTAGACACTATGTTAACTGTATCTCACTTCCACAATTTAATTAAACAGGCCAGCATATATGCATGGTACGTTAGATGGTACGTTAGATGAAACCCAGCCACCATGGCAGTAACCATCACTCCTAAAACTAGGATGCAATTATAAATTATATATAAACACGTTTATTAAACTGCCATATACTGAATATGACTGACAGTATGATGCAGACAAACACAAACCACCAAATCTAAAATGGAGAAATTTAAACAAATTAAATTACATCATGGTCTTCGATGTCCGAGAGCTTCCTCTTCGGTTCTCTCTTCCCTCGGCCCAGTTCCAGTGACTGCGGCTCTGCACGGCCTAACTCGTCCCTGTGCCGCAGAAGATGCTTACGTTGAGCTGAAAAGAACAATAATAATATAATATATACAGGAGTGCCTATATATGTACATACATCGATGCCGGTAGTCTGAGAATATAGACGTTGCAGTCTAACTGGGACCCTCAGGGTGCTTAAAAATATCAATGTTTCTCACCGGCTAGCACACACACTTTGTGTCCAACATTCTTCTAATTATAAATTACCACAAAATGTACTGGACAATTTACTCTATTCCCCGTATACTACACATTAAAGATTATTATCATCTGATATTTAAGAAGTGTGTTACATTTTAAATGGCAGAAAGTCTTGTTTTTTTAACGATAAAATTGTTACTCTTAGAAACAAAATTAATGACCTCTTGCCTTCGACCAGTATAATGTTATCAACAGCTCCTGGAATCGTAAGTTCTAATATTACACGAGATAGTAAACTAGAATGCTTTTCAGCCATTAACCTTGAACAATTACATTCAATGATTCTCTCTTCTAAACCATCAACGTGCATGTTAGACCCAATTCCAACTAAGCTGTTGAAGGAAGTTTTTCCATTAATTAGCACTTCTTTATTAAATATTATGAATATGTCTTTATTATCAGGCTATGTTCCACAATCATTCAAAGTAGCAGTGATAAAACCGCTTCTTAAAAAGCACAACCTCGATCCAGAGGTTTTAGCCAACTATAGACCTATTTCTAATCTTCCGTTCCTCTCAAAGATTCTTGAGAAAGCGGTCGCAAAACAGTTGTGTGATTACTTAAAAAACAATGATTTATTTGAAGATTTTCAGTCTGGCTTTAGAACACATCATAGCACAGAGACAGCTCTGGTTAAAGTCACAAATGATATTCTAATAGCCTCAGACAAAAGACTTGTCTCTATTCTTGTTTTGCTCGATCTCAGTGCTGCATTTGATACTATCGACCATGATATCCTATTGCAAAGACTAGAGCACTTAGTTGGCATACAGGGAACTGCTTTAGGCTGGTTTAGGTCCTATCTATCTGAACGCTCTCAGTTTGTACGTGTCAACGATGAATCTTCCACGCAAACCAAAGTTAGCCATGGAGTGCCACAGGGCTCAGTGCTCGGACCTATTTTGTTCACATTATATATGCTTCCGTTAGGCAATATTATAAGGAATCATTCTGTAAACTTTCATTGTTATGCGGATGATACTCAACTATATTTATCAATTAAGCCTGATGAAATTAATCATCTAAATAAAATTCAAGACTGCCTTAAGGACTTAAAAACGTGGATGACCTTAAACTTTTTGATGTTAAACACGACCAAAACTGAAGTTATTGTACTTGGCCCGAAGAATCTACGAAACAAATTATCTAAAGATATACTAACTATGGATGGCATTAATTTGGCCTCCAGTGAGACTGTAAGGAATCTTGGTGTTATATTTGATCAGGATTTATCCTTTAACGCCCACATAAAATCAATTTCAAGGACCGCCTACTTCCATCTACGTAACATTGCAAAAATCAGGCATTTCTTGCCTCAAAACGATGCAGAGAAACTAGTCCATGCATTTGTTACTTCTAGGCTGGATTATTGTAACTCTTTACTATCAGGGAGTACCAAGAAGTCAATCAAGTCGCTTCAGCTGATTCAAAATGCTGCGGCTCGTGTACTAACCAGAGTTAGGAGAAGGGACCACATTACTCCTGTTCTGGCTGCCTTACACTGGCTCCCTATAGAACACAGGATAGAATTTAAAATTCTTCTTCTCGCCTACAAAGCCCTTAATGGGCAGGCGCCATCTTACCTTAAAGAACTCATTATACCCTACTGTCCTACTAGGGCATTGCGTTCCAAGAATGCAGGGTTGTTGGTTGTTCCTAGAGTCTCTAAAAGTACAATGGGAGCCAGAGCCTTTTCTTATCAAGCTCCACATTTGTGGAATCAGCTTCCAGTTTGTGTTCGGGCGGCAGACACCCTATCCGTTTTTAAGAGTGCGCTTAAGACCTTCCTTTTTGATAAAGCTTATAGTTAGGGCTGATTAGATTCAGCCCCTAGTTTTGCTGATATAGGCTTAGTTTGTCGGGGGACATCTTACTTCTTCCTTCTCTCTGTCTATACCTGTGTACTCTCATGTTCCGATTAACCCAGCTTCCCCAAATGTCTTTCTTTTTGGGGTCTATATATGCTGGGATCCGGAGTCATGGATGATCCTGCGGTCTTGTGTCCTGGATCGCGAGCGCTGGATCTTGAGTCGTGGCTGTGGTCCTGGATCATCGGTCCTGGATGGATATCCTCGTGGATTCATCTTCCTATTATACACACATGCATTTCCAAACATTTGGACTACCTATGTTGCAAATGTATTATCTTTTCAATTTACACACGGCATCTATTGCACGTATGTCCGTCCTGGGAGAGGGATCCCTCCTCTGTTGCTCTCCCTGAGGTTTCTCCCATTTTTCCCTTTAAACTGGGTTTTCTTTGGAAGTTTTTCCTTGTACGATGTGAGGGTCTAAGGACAGAGGGTGTCGTATTGTCATACTGATATTCTGTACACACTGTGAAGACCACTGAGACAAATGTAACATTTGTGATATTGGGCTATATAAATAAACATTGATTGATTGATTGTTGCAATTTCCAGATATTAAAAGAGGTCCTTTGAGTTTCTCTGGTAATTATCAATA
The DNA here is from genome assembly GCA_036324585.1 of Champsocephalus esox. NCBI lineage: Eukaryota > Metazoa > Chordata > Actinopteri > Perciformes > Channichthyidae > Champsocephalus > Champsocephalus esox. The sequence goes on along the minus strand of CM070498.1, from coordinate 42,886,712 downwards.
GTAGCAGTTAAGTGAATACTGTTCAAACAATGTGTTTGTGTTTTATATTGATTTCTCTGTGTTATCCTTACATAAATGTGAGGACTAAAATGGCTATAAACATTCTGGGCTGGTTGGAGTAAAAGGTTTTATTGCTCTGTGGGGGAGGTGTAGGTATGCAGGACAGGGTGCTAGGTGGATGAGAGTATATGTCATGTTTCAGGGAAGTCTACATATCTTGAATAGTATGTGTGTGGGTTTAATTACTTTGTATTAATAATAAGCAGTCTGTGTAACCATACAAGTTATTTGGCAAAAGAAGTGCCCCCCCCCTAAAAATGCCAAATAACTTTTTCCAGACACGCAAGACATGTGGGACTTTTGGTTCCATGATTCAGAGCAGAGATTGATCTCAAAAGTGTGAGTAATTTCCGATATTATAAAGCTCATCTACTATTTCCAACATTATTTCATAAAAACGAAGCTATGAGTGAGGATACATTATTTAGACCTAGCTCTAGTAAAATATCTATAGATATATATGTATTGTGTGGATTCTACTAACTTGACCACCTTACCCCCAGTTTGCACTGGGTCCGTCTGCGCCACGGTTTTGGTCCGACCTCCTCTAGCGCCATAACCCACCGGACGCGTCCCAGAAGCGTTTCAGAAGCGTTTCAGAAGCGTAGCGTCGTGCATGCAGGCTCGCAGTTTTGTTATTGATTCGGGCATCCTGGACATTTGTACTTCTACAAGAAAGTAAGTAGGCTACGTAGTTAAATGTTTTATTTTTGTGTCTGTTTAAATTGTGTTTATTGAGTGGCTCTGTACTGTACCTACAAGTATTAATTAACTTTAAAACATTAATATGTAGTTGTTACCTTCCACTCCACAAACTGCAGTGACTAAAAACCAGGCCTTGTCCTTTCTGATGTTGTCCTTGTACTGTAGTAAGCATTGGTTACATCATATAAAATAGTGTGTTTTTCCACTTCCATGATGAAAACCTCGTCGTCCATTGTGCGTAGTGGAGGTGTTGTGATGAAGGAGGGGGGTCTGCTAAATTAGTGTATGTGGGGGATGGGCCTGGCCCGGATGCTCACCTTTCTACTTCCTGCGAGGGGGGCTGCCTGCCCGACCTTACGTTACGGCTGCACCGCGGCAAAAATAGGATTCATGCTAATTTTAGAGAAGCGCTGCGTGTTGCGAGATCGGGGTTTTTTCAACCCAACTCCTCACCGCGTGTTGTTTTGACGAGTCCTGCTTGAAATCATAACAGGGAGGGAATTAGAAGACACCAGGATACCAGTTAAACAATAATCCGTTTTAATTAAACAAAGTAATAATGCAATACGATATAAAATAATACATTACTATACAATTCAAAGAATCATATAAGCAATGTGTGGAGTACTCCCGCCCTTATTCACGCACTGCGGACATCCTATCGTCTCGTCAGCGCATGAAGAGAGAGACCCAACAACCAGAAAACATTTCCCTAATACAAAGAAGGGGTGGCGTTTCATTGGGGAGATCCCAAAACGCTATCTCACAGGGAAATCAGCGTCTGGCAGCTTTGAAAGCCACAGGTGTTGGGAAGGCACCTCATTAAAACTCAACGAAAATGTCCCTCCCCATTTGTAAAACCTCTCGATGGTTTAACCCAAAAAACATTATCAGGGATAATCTTTACACTCAAAACAGAAATCACCCTTAATTCTGCATCTTCCTTCTTCACAAATAGCTTAAAACACTCTTTTGATAAACAGTCAAAGAAAAAACTATTGTGCTCATCTACTTTTAAGAAAAAGGGAACATTGTTTCAGGAATCTATAAAAAACTTCTCTATATTGGAGAGGAAAAATTTACCTTTTGTTCCTTCAACTATTAACACACAGGAATGTATAAACTCACACATATACCATTAAAGATATGTAGATTTCCTTAAACATGGCCTGCCAGAGATCTAAAACAGAATATACTCTCTCCACCAAAGGCCCTGTCCTGCATATCTTCACCTCCCCCACAGTAATAAAACCCCTAAGTTTACAGCCCTTTGTCTACCGCCATTTTAGTCCTCACATTTATGAAAGGATAAAACAGAGAAATCACTATAAAACACAAACACAGGTATTGCTTGAACAGTATTCACTTAACTGCTACTATTTGATAATTATCAGAGAAACTCAACAGACCTCTTTTAGTGTCTGGAAATTGCAACAAGACTTCCTCCCATTTCACATGTAACACACTTATTTGGTACAATATCTCACATCAATTTCCACATGCGCTGAGCCGCTACTGGGACGCGTCTGAGCCGTAACGCGGCGCATGTGGTGGAATAGTACCCATTGACTGGAGTGGCCGCGATCCTTACGACCGCCGCGGCGCAGACGGACCCGGTGGAAACTGGGGGTTAGCCAGCGACAATTGGGTATCGCTCCCCTCCACTCCGCCTTTGGGCCACGCCACTTTAACAACCGTTTCATTCACCGACACGGATTCCATTGTCGAAGACGAAGGCTCTTGGATCCACGACACCTTGCCGATGTCAACCGCATTCTCATTAAAAAAAGTCAAAGAGTGAAACCCATTTTCTTTGCCATCTATATCTATTCCACAACTAGTTCTTGAATCTTTGTAAAGCTCATACAACATACAAATACAATAATCAGTGATAATGCGTTCAACTTCAAAATGAATATATCTCCAGCCATCAAAAATCCCGCTAATATACTGCATTGAACTCTGGGTACGAGGTTTCGGATTGTCCAATCACATTTAGGACAAGTCCCGATCCGCTTCCGCGCTCATTGGATGATCCATACCTCACCCGCCCAATTCGGCATTATCATCCGTACACGCTTGAGAACACGGCCACGGTAAACGTTATTTTCTTGATCCTGTTCACAATATATGCGTCGTCAAAACCAAAATCGCGTGAACAAGTGAGTCTTTATCATGCTTAGGGATCCATAGTACTACTACTAGACCCTATATATTATGTGAACTCTATAGGCCGGACAGATTCTGCGTTGCCCGAACGAGGTCCTGGGCGATAATATGCGCTACGGCATGGTACGCTGAAACCGCTACCATACATCTGAAGAGCTGAAGACCATCGACGCAGCCACATCTGTCACCCGTCATCGCTAATGGATAGACTGTATACAGTCATCAATGTGTAAGTACATGTATCATATGCAGGGGCGGATCTACCGGGGTGGCAGCTGCCACCCTAAAACACATCCTTGCCACCCCAGTTGGCAGCTTTGTTTTGAAATAAAAGTTGTGGCTCATCGGACATTTATGAGAAAACATCTCTAATGTCCGAGTGCAAGTGAATGCAGCACAAGACGCGAGCCAGTTACCCCCCTCCCTGGCGCGAGCTGAAATGTGATTGGCGGTGATTTCATTTTGAACGGGACAAATAGAGAAGCATTCGGTGAAGTAGACGGAAGGAATGAGGTAAGACTGATCAACTGCGTCTCCTGTGACATAAGTGTAGAACAAAGCTAATGTTTTCCAGTTACAGAAAAGATAGATATGTCCATGTGAATCATAACGTTAATGCTGATATTGAAACGATACAAATCCGGTTGAGTAACGTTATTATCAGTAACTCTTTACTTACTGTACAGTGTGCGTGGAACGTTAGCTAGGTTTTTGTTTAAAAAAATGTTTTTATATTATCAATCATTTAGCAAGATGTACGACCTGATCAAGGCTAAACTTTCTGCTCTTCAATAATAACTTTGAATCTTATTTCAGGAATCTGTTTGGATTGCAAGCAAAGATTGGGCCACAAGCTGGAGTTTGAAGCACACAGTAAGTGGGAAAACAAGCATTTGCCCATACAGCGTTTTCATTTGAACACCATTATTAATAATGATTACTGGTAATATAAAAGAAAACAACGTAATAAATGGACTTTGAATCCTATAGAAATGAAGAGGAAACGTGGCATTGCAAGCGTTAAGTGGTACGATATTCGTGTTCTTGAGAAACATGGGCTGGAGTATACAGAAACCTCGTCGGTCAGGGCTACGATGGCGCTGCGGTGATGAGCGGGGCACATGCTGGTGTTCAAGCGAAAATAAAAGAAGTAGCCAAAGATGCTTCCTATGTGCACTGCAGTGCCTACACGTAGTCATAGCAGACTCTGTCCAAAGTGCAACAGGGACGGGAAACTTCTTCTCATTGATGGAACGATTGTATGTGTTCATATCTGGGTCTTATGTACACGACACATGGCTGGAAGTGCAGCGGGAGATGTTTGACGGTGCACCAAGGGAACTCCAAAGGCTTGGTGATACACGTTGGGCCTGCAGACATGTAGCATGTCGCCATGTTATGGATAGGTTCCCTGCAGTAGGACGGCTGCTTGAAGAGACTTCCTCTGAGAGCCATCCACATGGAGCGGTTGAAGCCAGGGGGATGCTGGTTCAGATCTGAATTTTGTTGGATGCCTTGTACTGTTCCGAAAGGTCTTGAGTGACTCTACATTGGTGTCCGATATGCTCCAGTCTAAACATTGAACTTGGCCAAGGCCGTGGAACTAGTTGAAGCACTTGAAGAGACACTGGTACAATATCGCAGTGAAGCCTCCTTTGATGAAGTGTGGAGCGAAGCACTTGTTTTGTGTGAAAGAAGTAGCATTGAAACAACTCAGACAACAAGGACCCTTCAAGATAGTGTCATCCCTTCCACTTTGGGACAGCATGTAGATGGCAAACAGTCTTTTTGCGTCAATGTGTACTATCCAGTTATGGATAACACGATGGAGGAGGCTGTTCTTTGATTGGCGAATGCCTATGATTCTAATATTGAGGATCTTAAACACGAATTACATCAGACGAGGAGAGTACTCGAAAGAAAGAAGAAGGGGAGTCCTACCACTCTGATGGAGGTGGCTCAATCTTTGGACCCATACCAGGATGTTTTTACGAGTTGTCCAGATCGTGTAAAATAGCAGTAGTTTTACCGGTGAGCAGTGCATCCTGTGAACGAAGTGTTTCAACTCTTAGGATCATTAAGAGTTATGTGAGGTCTACAATGACAGAAAAGAGACTGTCACGTTTGGCTGTACTCAGCATTTAATCAAAACGCCGTAAAGCTTTGGATCTCAATATGTCTGAGAGGCGTTTTGCTGAACAGCATGGACATCGCCGCATTCAGCTGTTAAAGCCAACTTGATGCTCTGCTCACGAATGACTCGATGAGCATAGAAAACTGTTAACGTGATACACTTGTGTTAAGGGAAACGTATATATATATATTTATATTCTGTACTCAAGCTCACAAAGGCATGTCATGTTGTTATTCTAAGTTAGCTCGGCTGAGCGAAAGGATGCACCTGCAGTGCAGAGTAAAATAAACCATGCCTAAGGACTTAACAGTTCATCGTCTCCGTCTCAACTATTTCTCTCCAAGTGCAACGTATGAGGAAGCTGCCATCCTTAACCTCTTTGTGATTGTTAACATTGATGGATATGACTGCGATTAAATCAGCATATACTTCTGCCACCCCACGAATATTTTTCTAGATCCGCCCCTGCATATGTGTCCCTTTGTCTTTAGATCTCTAGATCGATCGAGTGACTATATTTTATGTGGTGATTGGGTGGAGGGGGGGGTGGAGCTCTTGTCACTCAGTGCTTGTATTATCGATAGCTCGATAGCCTCCAGTTTTTGACACCCCATGCATGAACATTACCACAATTCAATACAATTATGTTTATAAATTCGTAACATATGTTTCTTGCATCATCTTGAATAGTGTGGTGTGCATTTGCTGTCAACATGTTTGGGGATCTCCATTTCAAGCTTGAAAGCAGCACCTACTTCGCCACATAGAAACCAAAATAAAACACGATTACCGCCCGCTTTAATGATATTGCGATCGCGCCGATACTCGATCTTTATTCAGGGAGAACAAGTTTGCTACCACGTAACCAGCCCAAAAAGTTAATTTTTAGCTCTTGTAGATCCCTAGATCCTGTTGGAGACAATAGTATTTTTTTCTACATGTATTAAGCATATCTTTGAACAGGCCGTATAGTCAACTAGGCAGTAATAATACACAACAAAGACAGTGGTAAAAAACCCACTTGAAACCAGGGTTGCTTCCAAGTGCTTGAACGTGTACAGTGCCTGTTAGTACATGTTGATACTTGGTACCTGATGGTTACAAACATTATTTACTTGTTATTGGACTTTTACTTGATGAGTACACGACAGAAAGGTATTTCTGACAGGGAAGGGCAGAACATAACAGAAACCTGTTTGTGTCAGACCTGGAGGAAAATATCTTAATGGAACATGTACTGCCATTCCTATAATCCTATCATGATAGCTGATCATTCCTGGGCTAAACTTGCTATCCGTTTGATTCAAAGAAGTTCAACAATCCACTCCAGATATAATTGGGTGTTATTTACAATTTACACTACAATAATACAGTGAACATGTTGGCCAACTGGGCTCCTAACTTTCTGAAGCCTAGGTGGCAAATCTAGAAGCCCAGATTGTGTTGGCATTTATAAATGATTAAATATGTTGTTTTTTTTTAAACAACATACATTTGCGTTATTTATTTAGGCCCATTCATCACAACATGTGTAGCCACATGTCCACTCATCTTCTCAATCACTATCCATCCCACTGTCCTCACTCAAAGACTGTTAAAAAATGATGGCAGTATCATTTATGTACCAAGTATCTTTGACACAGAAGTACATGTATTCCGCACGTATATGCGCTTCACTTTAACGTATATTGCTAGTATTATAATGTTTCTTTCTTTCTTTTATAGGATGCTCCTCGTGACTTTGATGGTTTGGAGATGGACAGGCCTATTTATGACGAGGCAGAAACCACAAAAGTAACCCTTGTCCTGCTTGCCATTGGGTACGTCCTTCGACATGGACTGAGTGGATTGGACTGTCAGATCTGCAACAAAGTACTTTTTGGACAAATCATTTTTCAGAATGTCTGATTTTGCAGAGCAACATTCCTACTGTCCTGATTGAAGCCTATCTAGAAATAAATATAGCGGGACAATGTTCTGAATGCGAACAGGAATTTACCAAAAAAGCTTTGCTTGCCAAGGGGAGTTTTTTCCTAGTGATGCCCCTCTCCAAACAGTTAACTGACATCATGCAGAGAGACGAGATCCAAGATGCTCTTGCAGGAGACCAGAGGCAATGTATGAGTGATGGTAAAGAGGGAAGTTGTTATGGAGAGTTAGGAGACTGGGTAAGAAACAAAGACAAGTTGACATGGAGCTGTGACGGGGCACCTGTATCCAGGTCATCCAATAAGAGCATCAGGCCACACGGTGTATGATTGCCGTTTGAGTTGAGGAAAAATAATGTTGTGCTTCACACCTTATGGTTTGGAAAATCCAAACCGCGGATGGACACCTATCTTAAGCCACTTGTTCATGAAAGGAATCACCTGCATGAACATGCTGGGAGGACCAAGGACGGCTCACGACACGTCGGTAAGTGTGCCGCGGGAGTGTCTGTCTGTGATGCCGTGGTGCAATCGTTCAAGCAATTCAATGGCTTTTGTGGCTGTGGCTTCTGTGAGCGTGAGGGAACACGAGTGGAGAAGGGAAGAGGATCAGTCCATGTCTATCCACAGATGGGAGATATTCCAACATTGCACACACATGATAGCACAGATGAATATGCCAACATTGTTGGAACAACAAACGGGGACTCTGAGAGAGGAGTAAAAGGTGAAAGCCCTGTACTGTTGATTCCCACGTTTGACATCATTGAAGGCTTTGTGCCAGAATATATGAGTTCTGTTTGCCTCGGGGTGGTCAGACAGATTACCGCGCTGTGGTTGGATGGGGCCAATAACGACCAGCCATTTCATTTGAAGCGGCAGCAGCTCGAGCATATCGACAGCACTCTCACAAAGTTGAAGCCGCCAGCAGATACTACAAGGACTCCGCGTTCATTGAATGGAAGGCGTCAGAATGGAAATCGTTTCTCCTCCGTCACTCGCCAGTCGTCCTGAAAGACGTCTTGCCAAGGGCCTACTTCGTTCACTGGCTTGTGCATGCCATACATGTGCTCATGGCTCCTCTTGTGTCTCCAGAGGATATCAATATGGCGGAACCGTGTCTGGTGAAGTTTGTCACCATGATACAAGAATTGTATGTCGCACAACATACACACACGGTCACATCTGGCCAATAGTGTGCGGCACTGGGTTCCACTTTGGTCGTACTCGGCATTTGCTTTGAGGATGCCTGTGGAAAGCTTGTGGCTTTGTTGTCCGGGACTCAGGCGATGCAAATGCCAGTCTTCAGATATTTCTTTGCCAGACGAAAACTGACACTGTATGCAGAGGAATATATGGAACACATGCCCGATGAAGCTGGAACGTTCTTGTGTAGAATATTGAGTAAAACTAAATATACTCAGAAAATTCTCCAGATCCAGCCAAGTGTTGGTACACCACGTATCAGACGATTCACTATTGCAGGAATACCAATATGTTGTACATTGGATATCGGTGTATCTGTATTGGATAATGGGGACTGGGATAGAATTCATTCATTGGTAGTGGTGGACAACACGTGGCTGCATTGGGGGTTGTATATGTGATAGAGTCTATGTATTCTACAGGACATCGGTCCCAGAAGCTCCACAGTGCCGTGCATATGGTGACACTGGCAGTGGTACAGTATCACTGAGGTTGTCTGCAGAACCAGCCACGAAGATTGCAAACAAAGGGGTGATGATGAATGTCGGTGACAGGATGTATTTGTGCAAACTCCCGAAGTTTGAGCTGGACTAGATATATTCTGTATTTAGACTGACGAGTTCCGGTTTGATGTCTTTGTCACTGTAAATAACTGTTATACTCTCGATAGTGTACAGGGCGAACATTAGTTTTGCCTTCTTTCCCAGAAATAACTTTTCCTCTGTCAGATAGCATTCTTTTTCTGATCCATGATCCATGGGTACATAGTAACCACGCTATCCTGTCCCCTATCGTGGGTGATGGGGTCCTAACACTCAAAATCATGCAATATACAAGCTTGCATTCTTTGAATTTCTCTCCGTGTTAAGGTTAATGGAAGAAGTGTGTATTGCTTATGGTGATTTGTACAGTTGTAGGAGTACTTCAATGTGAAATGGTGAGACACACGGTCCCTGACACGTGTCTTGAACATCAGTAGGATTGAATAGTATGGACCAGTTGCCCCGTCTGGGAGCATGGATGGGGTTGAGCTGGGGCGTGTTGAGTTAGGATGGTATAATAGTAGGAGCACTAATTTATTCATTCCGAGTACTTTTGTGTACAGGTATTGTGGCATATTCCTGACAGGTGTCATCTAGCTTTGAACAGTTGTATAACGTTTGTGATTAGGTGTCAAAGTGAAGACAATTGTTTAAAACACATGGTGATGCAACTGGTTCAGGTCACACAATATGTCTTATTCATTTGTATATGAGATTCATACAAGATGTATTTGTGCAAAGTTTGAGCTGGACTAGATACATATATTTAGTATTTAGACTGATGAGTTCCTGTTCTCCGTCTTTCTCACTGTTAATAACTCTGATACACATACTCTAGATATTGTACATACATGCATTAACAGTGACTCTACTGAAAAACAAAATCGTTATTAATTTCATCAGTTAAAAGGTGAACCAAAATTGCAACTACATTTAAACCATATTGAAATTGAACAGGTCAAGGAGACAACGTTGCTAGGTAAAACCCTGGATCATAAATTATCTTGGTCTAAACAAATTGATAGTGTTGTATGTAAAATGGGAAGGGGTGTGTCACTTGTAAAAAGAATTGTAAAATATTTGCCTATGGATGTCAGTAGACACGTTTTGGATGCTTTGGTTCTGTCAGCGCTTGATTATTGTTTGGTTATATGGTCGAGTGCTGCTGAAAAAGATTTAAACAAACTACAAGTAGCACAAAATAAGGCAGCACGATTTTAGTTTCACTTCATTTCACTGTAAATTGCATGAAATTATGAGCCGTTTTGTTTTAATTTTGTTGTATGTATGTTTTGAGTGTGTGAGGACCCCAGGAAGAATAGCCAATGCTCATGCCAGTGCTAATAGGGATCCTAATAAAGACATAAAGACATACTGTCTTGTTTGTTTGTATATCCCCATATAAGCAACAATTAAGTCCGTTCAAAATTGTGCAAATATATGGATATACAGCATTTGGTAGAATAGCCGACTACCGGTATATCTGTCCAGTCGTGATTGGGTTTGATTGATTCACTCCAGAAGGACAACTGGCATTTTAATCTTTTTTCTCTCTCTTTGAGTGTGGTAGATTCCTCATTGCTTCATTCAGCCTCTTGCTGGCCTCCTGATCATTCAGGTTGAAACCTTTAACACAAAACATTACTTTCGTTCACTTTAGGTAAATAAACATTTTCAACTAAAAACATGTCATCTACAATTAAATTTAACATTTAATCAAAAATAAATGCATCTCAACAAAGTAAATTATATTTCAGCATCTTATATTTTAGCTTCTTTCCTCAGGACTAGAAATAATAATACATCAAATCAAACATGGTTCAAAAGATTAAACATTTGCAAATATTCCCCAGCAGCGTCTCGGTTGAATCTTTGAGTCTCTTCTCTCACAGGGAGCTGCGTGTCCTCTGCTGAGTGTGCTTCCAGGTGTGCTGCATTCAGCTCCTTAAGTAGGAAGCTCACTTCCTTTGAGTCACACTCTCAGTGGAATCACACCCTAGGCTCCCTGTCGCCCCCTGCTGGATTGGAGCCAGATGTGAATTGCATTTCTCAAGCTCTGACAAAACAATATCTGCTATCGAATAGTATTTATTTGGTATAATTCTGGTTCTGTAGAAGATATAATAATAAATAATTAAATGTTGTGGATCACTGTTTTTCTCAATATAATTCTGATTTCAAAGGGATCTACCCGTACAGCTCAGTTCCTCAACATGATTTAGATTACTATGATTTTCTCTATTCCAATTTAAAGACCAGTTTTATATATATATATTTTGAGCATCGGTTGCATCAGAGAGAAAATGTCATGCATGTGTTCTTTGAGTGCTATAGATTTCTACGGATATGTCGTGAGTCGGTTCTGTCCTGTAGAATTCTTTAGATTGTTATAGTTTGAATTATAGAAGTTTATAGAAAAGTACACATTTATAGTATTCTACAGAATGATCTAGAGATTGCTATAGTATTCTATAGAGTTCTTTAGCATGGCTTACAAATACGACTACGTTCTATAACATGCTATAGATTTCTACAAGATTCTATAGGATGTTTTTGCTAAGGGACTGTCACACAAGCAGCTGATAAATATCCCCGATCCCCATCAGTGAATGTGTTTCAGTCTGAAAGCTGTTTGGCATCACAACGCTGTTTCTCTGGCTGCAATGTGTGAACTTCTGAAGCTGGAGGGGGCGTTACATGAGGGCTAGGGCAAGGGACCGCTCAGAATCCTGAATCAGTAAAGCGGCACGTGTGGCTGGCCATTCCTGAAGCAGCTCTGGGCCTGGGCTCGATATGTAGCGTTTCTCCAAGTCAGAAAACGTAGATTCAAGTATCTTATGTTGTCCAATTTTTCTCTCTTGGAAGCTACGAAAGTAGAGAGAGTATGCTTTACACGTTTCCCACAGGAGAGAGGGAGTAGATGATGTTGAGTTAATTGAAAAGAACACCTTGAATTCTGAAATGAAATGATCATCCTTCAGAAGAGATGATTGAAGTCTCCAGCGCCTTGACGATGCCCTTTCCTCAGAAAGAGAATACACCATATGAAGGGGTGCGTGGTCAGAAAGGATAATGCTACCTACATGACAGAACCAAGGACACTTTTGAACATGGAATAAAAAGGTAATCAATTCGAGTGTGGCTTTTATGAGGGGCAGACAAAAGGTAAGCTCTGAGTCAGTGGGATGAAGCTCCCTCCGTACATCTGAATACCCGATGTCGTTACATTGAGCACCTTAGTTTGCTTTGAAGGGGGATTGATGCCTGGTGGACATTTGAGTGGACAGAGAGGGATTAAGATGGCAGTTAAAATCACCCCCCACGAAGGATCCTCAGATCTGTAAACTCTGCAAAGGCCTTGGACAGAACATCAGTGGGATAAGCAGGAGGGCAATAGAGATGCATACGTGTTACAGCCTTACCAGAGAGCACTGCTTCGACACATCGCGACCCTGACCGTCTTTAACAGTCAAAGGACCGAAAGGCAAGATTTGTAATAACCAGAATAGCCACATCCCTACTACATCAAGCAATCAATGTTTACAAAACCCCACAAAATAATTAGAACCGAGTGGCACGGAGCTCCAGCCAAAACGGTTCACCTCGCCACTATCACGTGAACCCCGGTTTGCTATTTTGAGCAAAACGCATGATAGACATGTTTTTTATACCCATAATATATGCCTACAAATAGCATGACAAGAGATCTTTAAGGTACATTGCTAAAGGCTGTCAAGTTAACGCAAAAAAAAATGAATGCCACTAATTATTTTAACGTGATTAACGCATGTGCATCTTTTGTCCTCGGCCGCCCCTTAGGTTCAGAGTTTAAACTACCATCTCATCCATGCACACTGCTGCTGCCGCCCGCCCCGCTCCTGCCGTCCGCTTGCCGCAGACCACTTGAAAGTCTACGAGCAGCAGTCGTGGAGGACGAGGGGCTGCGTGATATAACTCGGGTCGCATCCAACGACTGCACGTATGAATGGCCTTCAGAGCCACCGCTGAGTCGAAAAGCGAAAGTAGAGGAGGATTTAAGAAAGACTCACCGGAGACTATTGGACTTCACTCAGTCGTGACGGTTACCTCGACAACTGCACCGACACACACACACACACACACACACACACGAACATTTAGAACAGATCAAAAATGTGCAATTAATCGAGATTAACTCTGGACAATCATGCGATTAAATATTTGAATCGATTGACAGCCCTAATTGCTACCTTCAGGGTGATCACTATCTGAAGCAGATACCATCAACATGGAATCATCTTCATCAAGAGGAAAACATCAGCACAGAAAGATGAAGGATGGAAACTGACCTCAAGAAGAGAACGTTGCCTTCCAAGTTCCGATTTAGAAATCCGTTGGCTCGTCACGATGACAGCTTCCTGTTTATTCCCTGGGCTTGCTTGGGCCTTTGATGTCTGTCTCAGAGGAGAGCATCTGGTGTGTGTGTGTGTGTGTGTGTGTGTGTGTGTGTGTGTGTGTGTGTGGTGTGTGTGTGTGTGTGTGTGTGTGTGTGTGTGTGTGTGTGTGTGTGTGTGTGTGTGTGTGTGTGTGTGTGTGTGTGTGTGTGTGTGTGTGTGTGTGTGTGCATTGGCTTGTAGCTCATGTGCACAGACAGCGCCTGTCACTGTGAAGCCTGTTCGTTAGCAAGCGAGCAGGGCACACGCTCCAAACATGAACCATAAATTAACATTAGATCTCGCTGCAGCAGGAACATAACCATTTCTATTTGTTTCTCTCCCTTTCTTGTCTCTCATCGCTCACGTATAGATTGTTTCATCGCACCAGCGTTTGTATGTTGTATTCATTTTCTGACTGACGCATTTAACGAAGCTACTGCTCTCTTGGTGGCCAAGTGTGCTCAACTGGCAAGTTTGAAATATGAAATAATGATCCTCCGTCATATTCCAAGAACAATGCCACTTAGGGATTGCTGCCTGACCGAAGCTAAACACAGGGTATCATATACATATTGTTGAATGATGTAAGAAGCTTCGGCAACATTACAGTTATTGCATTTTACGGTTGCTGAAATGCGATTGGCTCAACTGCATTTTAGATGTTGATTATTAAGTATGTGAAAGTACTAGAAGTAACCTTCAGAATAATACATTCTTATTGATGTGTTCATCACGGTAAAGATGGAGCTTGTTTTAATTACATTGTATACCGCTGGGTGGCTTACTGATATGAAACCATATGATACAAAGATGTGCTGTGTCATTAAAATACATATTTACAGAAAGGGACCTTTTGCGTCAATACGACACGAAACTTGGTCATTACTCCCGTCCTGGTAAGTTTACATGTCAGCTTTAATTCGAGATAGTCAGGGAAAGCAGGTCTGTCTGGCTACTGTTCATTCCCTGAAAGCTTTGGCTTTCAATTCAATTGCAATTTCAATTACTTCATAATAATAAATGCTTTCAAGTTTAATCTAAATTAGAACAACATGTCCCTCTGTAGAGTAAAAGTGCTATAAACATAATTCAAACTGAAATTATTTTTTTGAATCTCTCAATAAACTTGGTCATTACTCCCGTCCTGGTAAGTTTAAATATCAGCTTTAATACCACAAGGTGAGTTCCTTTCTACTTCCTGCTTCTTCACACACATGCTCTCAGGTTAGCTCTGAGTGTTAGCGATGCTAATGTGAACACCGACCATATCACGTCCAAAACAGTCGGGCATTGTTTCTGATAGCGCTGTGGGTCTGCATTGCCAAGTTGACGTCATATCGGACGCACATCTGGATCAGCTCCGTTGTTCCCCCGTTTTTAGAGATGTGGGTACGGAGGGAAAGAGAGAGGGTTTTCTTTCCTGACGCTGCGTGAGTTCCTCGACGCACCGGGGACACCTGTATGTATACAACACCTCCTTTATCACAGGCTTCTTATTGACTATGTTAGTCTACTCGTGTCGTATCCGCACTGTCCCCTTTGCTTTGGGATTTATGATTCTGAAACGTTGGGTTATAATACTTTAGAAGCTTAGGAAGATAATTCTTGACACACCTTATGTGATCAATTATTAATAAACCATATTGGCTGTTACCGGCATCTCCTCCTCCTGTCAATCATCCATCCTCACCCACAGCTTCGTCAAATGTCAGCGAGCAGAGAGCCGGCCATGGGCTGCTACTGGCATTCACCACTGACACGAGGAACACACACACACACACACGCGCGGCGAAAACAGACTTCACAGCCACGCTTCTGAAAGTGTGTGGACGAATGTCGCGGCATATATGCTGGTAGGAAGAAGGGTTCTTTTTGGAATTATGCTGACGGTGCAAACACACATACACACAATTGTTCAGAAGCGGGACGGTGGTGGCGAAGTCGATAGGGACATGGCTTGGTAACTGGAAGGTCACCAGTTCGATTCCCGGCAAGACCAAGTGCTACTGAGGTGTCCCTGTTCAAAATGGCAGCCCACTGCTCCTAACACTTATGGGTCAAATGCAGAGAAACCATTTCCCCACGGGGGGTTAATAAAAGTCCATCTTAAGCAGGCTTCTAATGTGCAATTAATTTAGAATATGTACATTAATTCACAAGTTTTTCCAAATGTATCCATGCGAGCGTTTTTGACATAGGTGGCATTCAAAACACCCCACCCTGTTTTTGTTCAACCCCCTGTACTCAGTTTGAGCATTCAAAACTAACTACAGGGGATTTCACCGGTTCTTTTCCGCACAGTGAGAATATTAACCTGGTTGGTTTGGTTATAAGATTTTGGAAAATGATGGTCGTAAATAAATGGGTCTATAATAATAATAATAATTTTCTTGAACCCAAAGACGCTTTACATTTGGGAGGGAGGGTAGACAAACAAAACAAAGCTATAGTTATTAAGACTTGATTTATCACCAGATTTGAAAACCGGAATCACCTTCGGGATTTTCATTTCATTTGGAAAATACCTTGTTGGAAGATTTATTGCATATATTTACTAGGGGGGCTACAATGCTTGGTGCAACTAAGTCCTACATTTGTAAATAACAAAAGACATAATTAACTAAGCGTAAATTAAATGACAGTTCTCTAAATAAATTAAATATGAACTTTAAAAATGAAAAAGTACTTGAGATTCTAGATGTAAACAAATCCTATGATGAGTTTGTAAGTATTTTCATGCAATACATGAACGAATGTTGTCGATATATAGCAATTAAGAAGAAAATAAAAGACAACAGAAATGAATTTAAGAAATTCCAAACTGAAGGAAAAACCCCAACGGATTCCTTTACGGAAAGCGGCCCCAACCTGGCGAGTCCAATCGGCCCAGCTTCATCTAAAGAGGATGACTTTCTGAAGAACTGCAACCAACAGAATGTTCCTGAACCTAATTACAGAACATGGACTTCTTGATATCGTCAATACTCGACACAGTAAACAGTCCAACGATTATTTAGGACTCAGTCTGAATATCGTTAAACAAGTTGCACCAAGCATTGTAACCCCCCTAGTAAATATATGCAATAAATCGTTCCAACAATTTTCCCAAATGAAATGAAAACCGAAGGTGATTCCGGTTTTCAAATCTGGTGATAAATCTAGTTTAATAATTATAGACCCGTTTCTTTACGACCACACTTTTCAAAAATCCTGGAAAAACTCTTTAACAACCGTCTGGAGTCATTCCTCAGCAGATTTAATATACTATGCCCCAGCCAATATAGATTTCAGAAGAATCACTCTCCTTCTTCAGCAGGAATTGAACTGGTTGAAGAAATGACCAACAACATCGAGAAAACAAGATTACAGCTGGTATATTCATTGACCTTAAAAAGGCTTTTGATACTGTGAGCCATACTGCTGCACACATTAGAACATTACGGCATAAGGGGTCAAGCCAAAGAATGGGTCAAGATGAAAAAAATGTTGCGACGAAATCAAACAAGCTTCCTATAACATGGAGTCCCTCAAGGATCCATTTTAATCCACATAATTTACTGTGTTAATTGTTTACTGTAGTATTGTGCACATTACTTTTCGCTGCTTGTTGCACCTGGTTAGAAGCTAAACTGCATTTCGTTGTCTCAGTAGGCCTACCTGCAATATGTGCAATAACAATAAAGTTGAATCTAATCTTGAGTAGGAACAAATGTATTTAGGCTACTTAGTAGCCTACATATCTGCTATTTTTTCATTTGGTCTTAGTCGTGTGTCAAACGTCCTTGTGAACCTCCTGTTTTGACAGTATCTTGGCCATTAAAGCTAACACAACAACATCATAGATACATGTTGGAGTAGGGGCGAGTGGGGTAAGATAAGCCAGTGGGTACGTTGACCCCCCCCCCTTATCTAGTCAACCACGCTCATTTCTCCGTCAGGCCTTTCCTTCTGTCGTTTTTACCAAGCATTCATTGATTATTTGTCTTTCTTTTATCTGCTGGTTCCACAGCCTCACGCGGAAAGACAGGAACAGGAATTCCTTCTGAACCAACAGATTCTGCGGAGAGCAGAGAGCATTCTGGCCTCTCCAGGTCGTGTACTTTCACATGAATCTCGTCTGTTGCCATCAGGGCGTAGATATGCTCTACCTGATCAAAGGACTAATCGCTTTTCTAAATCATTCTTCTCTTCTGCACTCAAACTTTTACATTCTTGAAAGGCTTTTAAAGTTATTGATTGATTGATTGTGTCATTTGACCATACATTCAGGAATCTCCCATCATTTCTATTTGACTGTGATGGAGAGACGCACATGGTGAAGTGGTACATGTAGAGAGTCTGACCTTGGCTCCCACACATAGCTAGGAAGCAGCCTTATGAAGATTCCCCTTTCTTTTAGAAACCTTTGCAAAAACAAATGACTAGAATAGAAACAGAGGACGACCAAAGTCTAACCCGCGGTATCTCTCCATCTAGTCTCAACCAATCATAAATGTATAAATGTGTAATACAAATGTATTGTCGCACGAGGTTCGAGGCTCTTTCCGGAAATAGTGGTTACAGCTTTGCAGCCTGTGGTTTCTGTGACGTGAAGGATAAAAATAAGGCAAAAAGTAACTGTGAATATAAGATATAGTAAATCCTGTTATAGGAAACGCTAAAAACATTGAGCTGTCTGAGTGGAAAAATAACATGTTAAAGTTTACTTCTGGCCGGCTACATCCTGTTATCTTCAAGGACAGGACGAGAACACCATGGTACGGTATGTGGGGCCCTGATCTTCACCAGGCGCAACTGTCTTGTGAGAAAACCAGTTAAAACAGGTAATTAGAAAAAAAGGGAGTATGACCCTGGCCTGACCTTAGCTAAAACTGGGTGTTGCTGGGCAGCAAAGGCAGATTGCAGCACAGAGAGCACCAAAAGGTGGGGGCTTCACAGCAAAGACTGTAAAGAACAAGATATATTCAGAATTCGAGGCTCTCTTCAACTGGGATTTCACACTGACGAGCCTGTCACGGTGAGAACTCAAGAAGGAGTCCAAAGCGCTTTGTGGTATAGTACGGATTGATATATCTTTGTTGAACTGTGTAATAAAGTGCTTATTTGAAGAAACAATTCATTGGAGTGCAAAGTCTAGTTTTGTACAGCTAACAGAGAATAGTGTCTAGGACACAATTCCTTTTCCCTCAGCACTAAGAAAGGTCATCGGCGGATCCGGACGGCGACCCCGCTCTGGCCATATCCAAACGATCTGCGCGGAGGACGGACCTGGTCCGGTAGACTCCAACAGACGTGACGGAGTCCTTGGCCAAGTGATATATATCTGTTGCTCTCTTATAATAAATAGTTAAACTTAGAAGTTGTCTGTCTTTCCTGGAATGTTGAACACTGCGTGAAGAACACCGCTGTTGCACTTTACTTTATAGTTTACTTAACATTAGACTAATTCCCCCGTTGACTGAAGGTCATTTTGTCGTAATTGATCAATTATGCAATCTTCCTCTGGGTGCTTAATAAACCAGTGGCTTACCTTAAATAGACCCAGGTCCTAGACATGTCCTTCATGTCCTTATATCCTCCCTGCTAGGGTCCTCTGTGGCTGTTCTTGTATTATTCAGTGTGCCAGTCATCCTTTCCCTCCATCTCTTCACAGATGTCTCTCAACAGGGGTCTATTAGGCAGCTCAGGGATGGGTTCCCCTCAAGTACAATTACATGCTTTTCCTCCTCACCAGAATGCTCTCCCTCTCCCCTCGAATGTACCCTTGTGTTTCTCTCACTGACCCTCTCTGTTGTTTCGCTTCGATGTATTTAGCTCTGTCCTTCCTTTTCTTCCCTTGTTGAGCTTCCACTCACTTTTTTCTTCTCTTCGTGTTTTGTTCTTGAAACTGAAAACGTTTTGCAAAGTATTGATGGATTGACCTTAGAGCTGGTACAGATAGTACCCATAACAGCTTTTGCTTTGTTATTAACAAAACAGTATCAACACACACACACACACACACACACACACAGGAATTAACCATAGACTGTATATATAAATGGACGTAGGGTCTGTCAAGTCACCAGGGGCGGATCTACCGGGGTGGCATGGGGTGGCAACTGCCACCCTAAACAATAGCCTTGCCACCCCAGCTGCCACCCTAGTTGGCATCTTTGTTTTGAAAGAAAAGTTGTGGCTCATCGGACATTTATGAGAGAAAGTCTCTAATGTCCGAGTGCAAGTGAATGCACCACCAGATGCACGTCATGTAACCCCTCCCCCGGTCCTGGCGCGAGAGTGGAAATATGATTGGTGGCGAATTCACTTGAACGGGGGACGGTGCAAAACGAGAAGCCTTTCGTTCGGACCCAAGCACTGAAGGAATGAGGTAGTTGCGGTCTACAATGACAGAGAAGAGAATGTCAAGTTTGGCTGCACTCAGCATTGAATCAAAACGCATTACAGCTGTTGATCTTAATAAGTTTGTGAGGCGTTTTGCTGAACAAAATAGTAATTCAGCTGTAATAGACATGCCAACTTGATGCTCTGCTCACGGATGACTCGATGAGAATAACAAACTGTTAAGATTATGACCTTGTATGCGTGTATATATTTTCTTTGTGGGGGTCTGCCCCCAAAAAACAGTTTTAAGTCCTGAGAAAGTAAAATAAGACGGTGTGTAAAACTACACTGCCCAGCCAAACAAAGTAACCACTTTGATTTAACTAGGTTTGTAGGTAAGGACCTTCCACTGGATAATAACTGCAGCGATGTTTAAGCTGAATACACATTTTTTTAACCCTAACTGATGCAGTTAGTCACTTCTTTAATGTTTGTTCTTTCTGATGTAAAGTCAAGGTTGTATCTGTATATCAATAATTATATAATTACTTGTTTTTCAAATTTGAAGGAGGGTGAGCAAGCATCTTGATGAACATTCATCATTAACTCCTCCAAAAAATATAGTTTATTCAATAATAAATGAATATGTGAATCATACTGTAACAGTTCTTCACTATATCTGTAAAGCGTCTTTGAGCACCTGTAAAAACGCTAACAAATTAAATCTATTATTATTATTATTATTATTTATTAACAGTGATTGACAGCTGATAGGAATAATATGATTGTTAATAGTATCATTCATTCAGACAAACATTGATGAGACAGTTAATTAATGTACTTATTGCAGCAGTCTGCATATATTTGGTTCCCCTGCTGGTCTAAGAGTGAGACAAACTCATTCAGTTATTGTTCAGTTAAAATTCATTAAATTACGTCTGCCACCTTATATGTAAGGCTTTACTGAAGTGCCACAATAATATCACGTATGTGATTGAGTTAAAATATTAATATTGTGGCTTTCCAAGTTAACATTGATTGTAGGGGTGTAACGGTTCACAAACATTTCGGTTCGGTACGTACCTCGTTTTTAGGTCACGGTTCGGTTCGGTACGTTTTCGGTACAGCAGAAAAAATTATCACAAAACATTACCTATTTTTTTTTAATTATTATTAAACTGTGACTAATGTATTCAAATAAATACAAAATATAGTAAAATAAACATTAAGGTGCAGCATTTCGATGAACTGAAATAACCTGTATTTGAACTGTAGTACCTAAGCAGCCAGCTTGACATCAGGACTTGCTTGTCATTGTATTTTCATGTTGTTTAAAGAAAGATGAACTTGTCCACATTGCTTGCAGAAAGGGCAGATCTGCTGGCACTAGCAATGTCTCCTGCTGTGGAGAACACCCTCTCTAGGGTCAGAGGTAGCAGATACAGCCAGGTAGCTCTTTGCTAACATGGCAACATAAGGATATTTGGCGTTTGTAATAGCTTTGGCTCGGTCTGAACTTTCTGCGAGCGGTGGAGGCTTACATGCTAGTGGGAGTTGGGTTTGCACTTCAGTCTTTTTTCTTTTGCTACCGGTGATATTCACGTTCGGGTGATGCCTTTTCAAATGAGTGTGATGTATTGCCAGCCGCGTAACCAATGTTAGTTGAACAATGCCGACAAACAGCTTTGGTTCAGTCCACCTGTCTTTGTCCGTCATCCTTGTTCGTAACTGCGAAACCAAAATGTTCCCAAACCGGAGACTTCAATGATGCTGGAGGATTTTCCAGCTCAACTCTATCTGCGTTCGCCATTTCGACAGTTCCTCAAATTACTGACTACATTTAAACGCATTCCTGTGACCAGCTCTCATAGATAAGCGGACATGAAACTATTCAGCAAAACTATAAATAATAATCTAAGTTATTGAGTTTTTAGCATAATACTTCAGAATCTTAAAACCCCTTAACATTTGTATGCAATTGTGCTAAATTCAACTCTGGAATCAAGCAAATATTAATGTTTGCATGACATTAGTTATTTATATTTTGATATCACGATACGTTTAATACATTTAAGTCAAGCTAAGGTACATGTGATGGTAGCTAGTTAGTGCTCTTACCTGTGAGGCCTCCTCCAAACAGCATAATAACCAGACTGTATCATTACAACTAAGTACCAGTTCTAGATCCTTGACTTTAGACAAACAATTCAAAAGACAACATGTATTTAAAGACCAATCTTTATTTGAAGGTGCCGATTAAAGGTGGGGTAGGTAAGTTTGAGAAACCGGCTCGAGATACACTTTTTGTTATATTCCATAGAATGCTCTTAACATCCCGAAAGCAATGAATATCTGAAGAGCTTTGACAAAAAATCCATAAAAAAACGTCATCTGTGGAAGCTGTAAAAAGCACGACCAATCATCTGAGCCGGCCCGGCTAAAGTAACTGGATGGCCTACCTGCCTTCCATCTGTGCACAAACTTATCTCGTGCCCTCATTGGTGCCTCATTGGCACGTTACTACTTACTTAAAGTCACAAAGTGCTTGACAAAACAATAAGACATCCATATAGGAGGCGTACAATGATCAATGAACCCTCATGTTAAGGAGTCAGTCAACAAACACAAATAAATAAAAACATAGTATTAAATGGAATAAGATCAAGCACACCGGTTACCCAAACAGGAATGTGTGAGAAAAAGCTTTTAGAGAGTACTTGTCCATGGACAAGTGAGTTTGGCAATGTACTTGTCCGAATACATTTTTCACTAAAATTGGGGCCACTGGAATCTTCTTCTTCGTCATCGTATTTTACATTTTCCCACGGTTTTTACGACACCGCTAACGTAAGTGAGCGGTAAGATTTTACTGCATCACACATAGGGTTGGGTATCGTTTGGATTTTAACGATTCCGGTTATGTTTTTTGAGTCCCATGACAAACTGGGAGAAAAATATATTTATGAAAACATTAAGTCAAATCTGTATTCCTATTTACAAATCACTTCATACGGTTTAATTTCTTACGGTTATTGAATACAATTATATAAAAATAATCTCTGCATTGTTTAGTTAGTTCTAAGTGGTGCAGTTTGAGAATGTACACTTGGCCCAGTCTCCTCTGATGTTACACTGCAACCTGCCTGTGAGACACAGTCCAACCACACATGTCCAACACATAGGCCTAATAATACATTATATTTATAGCCTTAACGCTTAATAACCTTCATTACGTGTTAGAGAAAGAACATAAGAAAGTTTGACAAAGATGAGGCTGTTAAACGGGCAGCGGATCTGCTGTGTGTGTGTGTGTGTAGAGAGAGAGAGAGAGAGAGAGAGAGAGAGATGAGAGAGAGAGAGAGAGAGAGAGAGAGAGAGAGAGAGAGAGAGAGAGAGAGAGAGAGATGAGAGAGAGAGAGAGAGAGAGAGAGAGAGAGAGAGAGAGAGAGAGAGAGAGAGAGAGAGAGAGAGAGAGAGAGAGAGCTCCCTCCTTTCCTCACAACTCTTATTAATTCCAATTGTTATGTGTTCCTACTCGGAACCGAGTTTTGCTTCCCAACCCGGCCGCTGTGCTACACGTCGTTCTTATTATACATCCAGGGTCCCGCCCCGTCTACATTACAGAAAGCGGCGAGATGCATTTCCTTAGGAATCGACAAGCAGAACCGAAACTAACATTTCTAAACGAACAATGGCGGACACCGACAATTTGCGAACAAGTTCTGCCTTTTGTAAACTGAATGTATCAATAATTTGTCAATTGAAAGATCTACTTATCGTAATAACATCGATATCGTAAATAACATCGTGCTTTTTTGCACACTGAATGTCTTTAAAATTGTTTTAAAAGAGTCAGACTCCGCAGACCGTAGATGAGCAGGCAGAGCATTCCATAATTTAGGAGCCACTGCTGCGAACGCTCGATCACCGCTGGTCTTGACGTACGTGGGACAGACGGTACATTTTGCCTGTGAGAGCAGCAATCTCATAAACATCCAGTGGAGTCTGTCGGTCGCCCCTTCTTTGTCATAAAGGTCTGCATCTCTCTTAACCGCACCACGAAAGCCATCTGGGGCTCCCTTTCCATGGGACTGTTCAGAGTCGCTCCATGTAACTTGTGTGAGAGGAACGGAACAGTGCTGAGGAGGTAAACGTCTGCTTTGTACTGTGTACTGTGTACAGGGCCCATCACTGGTTACATGTACTACTGTAATCTGGGGGCAGGTTGCCCGAAGCTCTTTCAGGATGGGCTCCAGGTGTGCCCACACTGCCCGCTCATCATGGCGGAGGCTGTCCGACAGTGTGGCATATGACTTGGTGCCTTAGACTGTGTAGAGCAAAGCAGTGTGTAATGTGGCTTGCTTTCTGCTGCCTCCAAAATGGTAGGCCTGTATTTCAGTTCTCATCTTACATGACAAATCAATGTGTAGAACTGCTTCAGTGTCAGTGAGATTGAGGTTATGAAACTGTTCTGTTTGGTGGATCCAATTAAATTAATGAATGGCTAAATGTTCAAGCTTTTTCTGGAACAACTCTGTTAACTTCGTGTATGTCTGCTTTAAAACATTTGCAAAGTCCCATTGATCCCAAGAAACGTGGCCACTCTGTCTCAGGAATTTCTATTTCTTCAAAGCAGCAAGTGGGACATTTGCGGTCCATGCATGCTTTATTTTTAAGATCACACACAATCATACTCAACCATTCTGAGATGCTGGTTGTTTTAAGCAACCCGCCATTAGTACGTTTGTTAACCAAGAGGCGGACATTCTCATGTTTCACACGCACATGTTTCTCTCTCTCTAGGTTTTGGCTCTGTGATCTAAAATGGGTTAGGGTTACTAGGGTAGGGTTAGGGTTAGGGTTACTCTTTTGTACTGGGCATGGAGCTCAGTTAAAACCCTTCTTAGCATTTTCTATTTGTTTTTCGTGATAGTGTCTTTTCTCCCTGGCAACAAATGACTGTTTTCGTCTGGAAAAAAAAACAGCTTGCTCTCTCTCAGCCGATTTGTTGAGTGCTTTTTTGCCCACTTACTCTCTTGCCATTAACCTCTTTCCACTCTTCCGAAATGTTTCTTTACCTATCATGCTATGTTTGAATAATATATTGTAGGGCCATACCTATATAAAACATGTCTGCCAAGTTTTTCAAAATACCAAACAGATCATGCATTTTAGCCATGCCTCATTTCGCTCTATTGTCCATGGACAAGTGAGTTTGGCAATGTACTTGTACACAAATTGGGGCCACTGGAATCTTCTTCTTCGTCATCGTATTTTACATTTTCCCACGGTTTTTACGACATCGCTAACGTAAGTGAGCGGTAAGATATTACTGCATCACACATAGGGTTGGGTATCGTTTGGATTTTAACGATTCCGGTTCTGCTTTTCGATTCCGGTTATCTTCGGTTCTCGATTCCGGTTCTTTGAGAGGGTAAAAATAAGTCCCATGACAAACTGGGAGAAAAATATATTTATGAAAACATTAAGTCAAATCTGTATTCCTATTTACAAATCACTTCATACGGTTTAATTTCTTACGGTTATTGAATACAATTATATAAAAATAATCTCTGCATTGTTTAGTTAGTTCTAAGTGGTGCAGTTTGAGAATGTATACTTGGCCCAGTCTCCTCTGATGCTACACTGCAACCTGCCTGTGAGACACAGTCCAACCACACATGTCCAACACATAGGCCTAATAATAATAAAACATATGTATAGTCTATAGGCCTAGCACATAACATAGAACATAAGACAGTTTGACAAAGATTAGGCTGTTAAACGGGCAGCGGATCCGCTGTGTGTAGAAAGAGAGAGAGAGAGCTGCACCGTGCAGCGATCAGCTGATACGGAGCATAGAGAGAGCTGCGGTCCGCGGGGCTCGGCCTCGCCTCCTGTCCTCACAACTCTTATTAATCCCGGTACCGGACAATTGTTATGTGTTCCTACTCGGAACCGAGTTTTGCTTCCCAACCCGGCCACTGTGCTACACGTCGTTCTTATTATACATCCATGGCCCCGCTCCGCCCCGCCCCCGTCTACATTACAGAAAGCGAGATGCATTTCCTTAGGAATCGACAAGCAGAACCAAAACTAACACTTCTACACGGACAATTTGCGAACAAGTTCTGCCTTTTGTAAACTGAATGTATCAATAATTTGTTAATAAATCGGGGCGAAAAACGTCACTTGTCCGCCGGACAAGTCAATTGAAAGATCTACTTGTCCGATATCGTAAATATCGTGCTTTTTCGCACACTGAATGTCTTTAAAATAGTTTTAAAAGAGTCAGACTCCGCAGACCGTATATGAACAGGCAGAGCATTCCATAATTTAGGAGCCACTGCTGCGAACGCTTGATCACCGCGGGTCTTAACGTACGGACCGTCCACACAGCAGCGTGCGTTGACGCTTGGCGGTGGGCGTGTCTGAAGCTTGGGGAGTTAACGTGACCAACAACCAATCACATGAATCTCTCGACCCCGACATAGCAAAAAAAGAAAAGCCCGGTTCTTCTCCACTATTGCCAAAATGGATGCCGGTTTTGTAGCAAGGGTAGCACGGGCAAGAGTAGTAGCAAGGGTGGCTTTAGTTTATGCAATGTCTCGCAGGAGGCCATGTAGTGTGTGTCGCTGTTGGGTACATCCGATACTCAGAAAACGTCTGCAATGGGGGGAATACCACATTCTGATCCAAGAGCTCCGTCTGGATGGTGTACTGTTTCAGCAGCACAGTGTGTGCCTGTGGGCTGTGTGTGTGGGGACATATACTTTTTTTTAATCATGTATATTATTTTTTTCTCAGGTACCTGGCAACCGGTGACTCGTACAGGACCATAGCATTCAGCTATCGGGTCGGGCATGCAACCGTGGCTGTCATTGTCAGGGAGGTTGCGGGTGCCATCTGGACCGCCCTGGTTGAGGAAAACATGCCGGTACCTCAGACGGAGGACTGGAGAGCCATCGCTGCTGGGTTCCAGGAGCGTTGGGAATTTCCGAATTGCGTTGGTGCCATTGATGGGAAGCACGTGGTGATCCAGGCTCCGGCAAATTCTGGGTTACTGTACTTCAACTATCAGTCCAGTCACTCCTTGGTACTACTGGCTGTAGTGGATGTTGGAGGCTTTGGAAGGGGCAGCGACAGTGGGAGCCTGCGGAATTCCGCTTTTGGAGAGAGCCTCCGAGATGGCAGTCTGCAGCTACCACCTGACACCGTCATCCCAGGAGCAGAGCGGCTCGGCCTTCTTCCCCATGTCTTCGTTGGAGATGAAGCTTTTCCGCTGCTGGACAACCTGCTGCGTCCATTCCCTGGACGCCAGATCACCCGATGTTCAACTACCGCCTCAGCCGGGCCAGGTTGGTGGTTGAATGTGCGTTTGGCATCCTCTCATCCCAGTGGAGAATGTTCCGGCGTGTCATCACCACCAGCCCGGAGGTAGCAAGTTTTCTCATTTTTGCAAGCCGTTTTCTTTTTCTTTTATACTTCTCTTTCTGAAGTTTTTTGCAACGCCTTTCTGCAGAAGATGTAGTAACCTTCTACTTTTCCTCTGGTGTGGAAGATGCTGGTGGATTAAAAGTTTCATTTAGGGGTATCGGGTCCACCATAGCTCGTCCTGCATTTTCTGGCTGTTCATGTTCTACATCTGAAAAGTTCTCCCTTGATCAGGGGTGCCCAACCAGTCGGGGGGATTCCCAGTCGATCGCGAGTTGTGTCTAAAAATAGACCAACAATATTCTGTTTTATCGTTAAAAACATAATCTTCCTGTGCCAGAATAATGCACTTGAACGCATCAAAGCTTTGTGATTGGCCGGCGTGACCCCATGTGTCGTGGTGTGGCTGGTTGGCAGTGGGCATAGTTCGCTGACGTTGTCCATGTCAACTGGTGTGACAGTCAAGACACACAAGACCGCAATTATGGCAGAAGCAAAAAAGCCCAAAATATAATGTTCACTCCGAGTGGGAGGATGGTTATTTTTTTGTCTATTTCAGTTCAAAGTTCATCTGTCTCATCTGCAAAGCGAGCGTGGCTTTACCGAAGAAGGGTAATTTAGGAGCGGCATTTCAAAACAGTGCACAAACGCTACGAGACGGAATTCCCTCCTGATTCTGCCCTACGCTCCCAAAGGGGAGGGGCCTGAGAGGACAGCTAAAGGGGAGGGGCCTGAGAGGACAGCTAAATGCACAGCAGTCCATTTTCACCAGGCCCAACAACAAGAGCAAGGCTGCTACCATAGCATCTTATCGTGTCAGTCACGTTCTTGCGAAACACATGAAGTCTTTCAAAGACGGCGAAATTGTGAAAGAAGCTTTCCTGGAGGCTGCGACGCGCTTTTTGGGGACAGTAAAAATAAGGCGGACATCAAATTGACTGCTATTAAGGACGTGCAATTGTCCCGGAATACCGTTACACGGCGGTGTGAGTTGATGTCGGAGGACGTTGAGGAGCAACTGAAGAGAGACATTAGCGCCTGTGAGTGCTGTTCTCTCCAGTTTGAAGAGTCGACTGATATGATGGATGTGGCACAATGTGTTTCTATCAGAATGTTTTTTTCAGACATGAGTGCAAAAGAAGAGCTGCTCACTATTTTGCCGTTGAAAGGACAAACAAGAGGCGAAGATATTTTCAATGCGTTCATGGATTTGGTAAGAGCCCTCTTTAAACTCATCTCCATCACAACTGATGGCTCCAGCGATGGTGGGCCACACCAAAGCTTTCATATCATTGTATCATTCACCAGCAAGCACTGTGTGGGAAGACTTTAAATATGAAAGAAGTGATGGATGTTGCCATGAAGACTGTATGCTCTGTTCGGGCCAGGAGTCTCCAGAGGAGGTTGTTCCGTGCTCACTTGGAGGAGGCGGGTGCAGAGCACACAGACCTGCTGCTGCACACAGATGTTAGATGGCAAAGCAGAGGAACATTGCTGGGGAGATTCACTGAGCTGTTGCCTGAAAGCAAAGACTTTCTGAAGCTTTCAAAACATGCAGAATATCCAAAACTAGATGACCACCAGTGGCTTTTGGATTTATCGTTACTCACAGATATCACTGGCCTGCTCAATGAGCTTAATTCAGAGCTGCAGGGTAAGGATACAAACGTAATGAACATGATCAGTTCAGTGAACACATTTAAAAGCAAGCTAACACTGCTGTTCAGTGGCTGCAGCGCTGTGACCGGCGCAACTCTCCTCACATGCAGGCAGAACTTCAACGTCAGAGCAAAGACGTCAAGCAGCTTGACGGTACACGGGATGAAGAGCAAGTTCAGAGCATCTTGAGAGGCGTTTTACTGACTTTCCATCCCTTGAACCCATTGCCGGCTATCTGTGTGTTCCATTTGGTGAAAGCGTTGATGTGGATGAGATCGTCTCCAAAGTAAAGTCACTGTTTGACCTGGATAGCTCTGCTGTTGAGAATGAGATACTCACACTCTGAAATGCTATTGAGATCAAATCCAGCACAACACCTGGCACCAGTGGACAGTTCTGGAACCTGCTCTTGGAACACAAGTATCCCAACCTCAGAAGATGTGCCTTGAACTTGACAGTACTGTTTGGGTCCACCTATTTGTGTGAGTCTGCATTCTCTCACATGAAGATCATCAAATCCAAGTACAGATCTACAATGACTGATGACCGGCATACGGCTTGTACCCAGCTCTTACTGCCCTGACTACGAGAAGCTAGCGGCCTCCTCCCAGTGCCAGAGGTCCCACTGAGGTAGAAAATACATCTGATAATTCATTTTGACCGTGTTAGGTGAGCACCGCGATGCTGATCGTGGGTTGGTGTTAGTGGGTAGGGAACACCACTAACATTATACACATTGTATATATTTGAATACCTCTATTTTCTACAGTAGCAAGACTCGGGGTTGATTCTATTAATTTTGTCTTTTTTATTGCACGTTGGCAGCAGATTCCTGTGCAGCTTCAGATCTGAGTTGTCTTAAGTCAATTTATACTTTTGTAGCAACACTATTTTTATATAATGGCAAAGAAAGGGTTTAGTGTCTTTTCTTTTTGCCTGTGTCATATGTGGCAGCACTGTTCAATGTTTCTTGAAAACATTACCCACTGTAGTGACGTGTGAATAAACTCCAACTCTGTATCAACAACTCTGTTGTGTAACTTCAGTTAAATACTTGTATGTGTGTAGATTAGAAAGAGGTAAGATAAAGGATCTGCAGTATTTTATGAAGTATTAATCGTACAAAGGTCAGTTTTATACAAGTAGAAGTGTGTATTTACCTGGTAGTAGGCTGTCAGTAAAGGCTACGCCTCCCTATTTGGACTGGTAGATCTCGGCAGACTGGCAACTTTGAAAGTAGCTCTCGGTTCAACAAATGTTGGGCACCCCTGCCCTAGATGGTAGTGTGAGGTCAAGCAAAGGGTTTGCCATGTTGTTCCTTTCCCTGTAAGTACTGGATGATCCATTTATCTCTCTCTCTCTTATATGGAATCTTTCCCTGCCGTTTCCTTCTCTAGTAGCTGAAACATATATAAATAAACAATGTATAGCATCATGCCATTTATATATAATGAATCGCCTATTTTATCGCAGATGGTTGATAGATGACAGAGAAGATGAAAATGTTACTAAAAAAGGAAAACAACACCACAACATACCTTTCTCTTCTCCTTGCAAGGTACTCCGATCTTGTTGCGGGGTCAGAATTAACACACTGCCTATGGCAAGCGCTTTTTAGAATAAAACAGTTAAAAATAAATAAATGCATAAAAATGATTCACAACGAGTCTAAAGTACAGATGTAGCACTCCAGATAGGACTCCACCCAGCGGATTCCAACCAAAAACCCAGCGGATCCCAGTGGCTGGGGGCGTTGCCAAATGTCCCCATTTTAGTCCAGCAGATATGTGAAATATCTCAAAGAATTGTGCTTTTGATGATAAAAACATGACATTTGGCACACTGTTAGAGCATGCCCTAAGGAAGATGTTTGGCTATAGGGCCATCGCAAATGTGTCCATTGGTTGTTATTTTACCAGTAGTTTAGGAAACAAACACAACACACACAAACGCAAAAATACACACACACACACACTCGCGAGCTTCCTCTCCAAATGAAAATATCTTCCCTCCGTAGTATTTTGATAATTTGCTAATAACCAATCAGATCGATGGATTCCAGAGAAGAGGACATTTTAAAGGCCTTTTTCTCAAAATGATGTCTCGATGACAGTCATTATATAATGTGACATATTTCGCTTAATATTTGGAGAACAACAACAATCCTGATATCATTAGAAAGCTAGGAATCTCCTCTTTCCAACAGTGTATACAACTCAAAATGTGCCTTCGGGTCAATTTCGATGGAGCAGGTCACATGTATGTAATATTACAGGTTTTCAACTAAATGCAGACTTAGTTCTGAAAACACAGTCCACCACAGTGGCAAAGGGCAGTGTACTGAATTGCTACCTTGACACATTTGCATTGTCCACTGCAGTGGCGGCGCGAGGGGGGGGCTACTTGGGCTCAAGCCCCGGATGTTTCAACGTCTCGTGAGTGATGTGCAGTACCAGAGTTCAATCAATCAATCAATCAATGTTTATTTATATAGCCCAATATCACAAATGTTACATTTGTCTCAGTGGTCTTCACAGTGTGTACAGAATATCAGTATGACAATACGACACCCTCTGTCCTTAGACCCTCACATCGTACAAGGAAAAACTTCCAAAGAAAACCCAGTTTAAAGGGAAAAATGGGAGAAACCTCGGGGAGAGCAACAGAGGAGGGATCCCTCTCCCAGGACGGACAGACGTGCAATAGATGCCGTGTGTAAATTGAAAAGATAATACATTTGCAACATAGGTAGTCCAAATGTTTGGAAATGCATGTGTGTATAATAGGAAGATGAATCCACGAGGATATCCATCCAGGACCGATGATCCAGGACCACAGCCACGACTCAAGATCCAGCGCTCGCGATCCAGGACACAAGACCGCAGGATCATCCATGACTCCGGATCCCAGCATATATAGACCCCAAAAAGAAAGACATTTGGGGAAGCTGGGTTAATCGGAACATGAGAGGACACGGGTATAGACAGAGAGAAGGAAGAAGTAAGATGTCCCCCGACAAACTAAGCCTATATCAGCAAAACTAGGGGCTGAATCTAATCAGCCCTAACTATAAGCTTTATCAAAAAGGAAGGTCTTAAGCGCACTCTTAAAAACGGATAGGGTGTCTGCCGCCCGAACACAAACTGGAAGCTGATTCCACAAATGTGGAGCTTGATAAGAAAAGGCTCTGGCTCCCATTGTACTTTTAGAGACTCTAGGAACAACCAACAACCCTGCATTCTTGGAACGCAATGCCCTAGTAGGCCAGTAGGGTATAATGAGTTCTTTAAGGTAAGATGGCGCCTGCCCATTAAGGGCTTTGTAGGCGAGAAGAAGAATTTTAAATTATATCCTGTGTTCTATAGGGAGCCAGTGTAAGGCAGCCAGAACAGGAGTAATGTGGTCCCTTTTCCTAACTCTGGTTAGTACACGAGCCGCAGCATTTTGAATCAGCTGAAGCGACTTGATTGACTTCTTGGTACTCCCTGATAGTAAAGAGTTACAATAATCCAGCCTCGAAGTAACAAATGCATGGACTAGTTTCTCTGCATCGTTTTGAGGCAAGATATGCCTGATTTTTGCAATGTTACGTAGATGGAAGTAGGCGGTCCTTGAAATTGATTTTATGTGGGCGTTAAAGGATAAATCCTGATCAAATATAACACCAAGATTCCTTACAGTCTCACTGGAGGCCAAATTAATGCCATCCATAGTTAGTATATCTTTAGATAATTTGTTTCGTAGATTCTTCGGGCCAAGTACAATAACTTCAGTTTTGGTCGTGTTTAACATCAAAAAGTTTAAGGTCATCCACGTTTTTAAGTCCTTAAGGCAGTCTTGAATTTTATTTAGATGATTAATTTCATCAGGCTTGATTGATAAATATAGTTGAGTATCATCTGCATAACAATGAAAGTTTACAGAATGATTCCTTATAATATTGCCTAACGGAAGCATATATAATGTGAACAAAATAGGTCCGAGCACTGAGCCCTGTGGCACTCCATGGCTAACTTTGGTTTGCGTGGAAGATTCATCGTTGACACGTACAAACTGAGAGCGTTCAGATAGATAGGACCTAAACCAGCCTAAAGCAGTTCCCTGTATGCCAACCAAGTGTTCTAGTCTTTGCAATAGGATATCATGGTCGATAGTATCAAATGCAGCACTGAGATCGAGCAAAACAAGAATAGAGACAAGTCCCTTGTCTGAGGCTATTAGAATATCATTTGTGACTTTAACCAGAGCTGTCTCTGTGCTATGATGTGTTCTAAAGCCAGACTGAAAATCTTCAAATAAATCATTGTTTTTTAAGTAATCACACAGCTGTTTTGCGACCGCTTTCTCAAGAATTTTTGAGAGGAACGGAAGATTAGAAATAGGTCTATAGTTGGCTAAAACCTCTGGATCGAGGTTGTGCTTTTTAAGAAGCGGTTTTATCACTGCTACTTTGAATGATTGTGGAACATAGCCTGATAATAAAGACATATTCATAATATTTAATAAAGAAGTGCTAATTAATGGAAAAACTTCCTTCAACAGCTTAGTTGGAATTGGGTCTAACATGCACGTTGATGGTTTAGAAGAGAGAATCATTGAATGTAATTGTTCAAGGTTAATGGCTGAAAAGCATTCTAGTTTACTATCTAGTGTAATATTAGAACTTACGATTCCGGGAGCTGTTGATAACACTATACTGGTCGAAGGCAAGAGGTCATTAATTTTGTTTCTAAGAGTAACAATTTTATCGTTAAAAAAGCACATAAAATCATTACTACTGAGTGCTATGGGAATAGAAGGCTCAATCGAGCTGTGGCTCTCTGTCAGCCTGGCTACAGTGCTGAAAAGAAATCTTGCATTATTCTTATTCTCATCTATTAATGAAGAGTAGTATGCTGCTCTCGCTTTACGCAGTGCTTTCTTATATTCATTGAGAGTAATATGCCAAATTAAACGAGATTCTTCAAGTTTAGTGGAACGCCATATCCTTTCAAGTTGTCTAGACTTTTGCTTTATTTTTGCGGGTTTCGGCATTATGCCATGGAGCTAATCTATGTTGCTTTATTTTCTTCTTTTTCAAAGGAGCAACAGAGTCTAATTTTTTTCGCAGCGCATCTATAGCACTATCAACAACATGATCAATTTGGGGTGGTGTACATTTTGTATAAGTTTCCTCCCTTACATGCAGACATGCTATCGAGTTAAGTATTGGTGGAATCTCTTCCTTAAATGTGGCTATAGCACTAACGGATAGGTTTCTGCTGCAAGAGCTTTTGACTAATGCTTTGTAGTCTAGTAACAGTACTTCAAAAGTTACTAAGAAATGGTCGGATAAAGCAGGATTATGCGGTTCGACTAATAGTTGCTCAATTTCAATACCATAAGTCAGAACAAGGTCGAGAGTGTGATTATAGCAGTGGGTTGGTTTATTTACACTCTGACAGAAACCAACATAATCTAATATAGAGTTAAATGCAACAGTAAGGCTATTTTTATCATCGTCAACATGAATATTAAAGTCACCTACGATAATTACTTTGTCTGTTTTAAGAACCAAAGTTGATAAAAACTCAGAGAATTCTGATAAGAATTCTGAATAAGGACCTGGTGCACGATACACTGTAACAAATAAGATTGGCTGCAAAGTTTTCCAGGTCAGATGCGTAAGACTAAAAACGAGGCTTTCAAAAGAGGTATAATTACATTTTGGTTTAGTATTGATCAGTAAACTTGAGTCAAAGATTGCTGCAACTCCACCTCCTCGGCCCGTGCCTCGAGCAATATGAGTGTTGACATGGCTGGGTGGAGTGGCCTCATTTATGCTGACATATTCTTCATGTCTCAACCAAGTTTCAGTGAGACAGCATATATCAATATTATAATCTGATATTAAATAATTTACCAATATCGCTTTAGATGCTAGAGATCTTATGTTTAAGAGACCACATTTAATCTTCCTGTTTTGTTGCACTGTATTAGTTGTTACATTTACTTTTATTAGGTTATTATGTATGACACCTCTATTAGGTTGTACCTTAAATTGTCCTTGGGCAGACACACACACCGCTAATATTGGGTATTTTATTGGGTTCGGGATTCCTATGGGTGACTGCCTAGGAGAGAGCGCAGAGAAGCGTGTAAGACTGCGACTCTGCCTCCTGGTCTCAACTCCAGTTTGTCATGGATTACGTCCACATAGCCCTGAAATGTTTGCCGAAATGAGATCTGCACCTTTCAAAGTAGGGTGAATGCCGTCTCTCTTAATCAGACCAGGTTTTCCCCAGAAGGCTGTCCAATTATTTACGAAGCCCACATTGTTTGCTGGGCACCACCAAGACAACCAGCGCTGAAATGATGACATGCGGCTATACATGTCATCATTGATCAGATTGGGGAGGGGACCAGAGAAGATTACGGTGTCCGACATTGTTTTAGCATAACTACACACCGACTCCACATTAAGTTTGGTGCATTCTGATTGGCGTAAACGAACATCATTACCACCGACGTGAATAACAATCCTACCGTATTTGTGTTTATTTTTAGCCAGCAGTTTAAGATGCGCCTCAACATCGCCCGCTCTGGCCCCCGGAATGCATGTGACTGTGGAGGCTTCGGTCTCTAAATTCACGTGTCTCATAATAGAGCTACCAATAACCAGAGTTGGCTTCTCAGCGGGTGTCTCGCTGAGTGGGGAATATCTGTTAGATACGTGAACGGGTTGGTGGGGACCTGCGGGTTTCGCTTTATGCCCCTTCTGAACAGTCACCCAGTCTCCCTGCTGCTCGGGAGTTGCCGGGGGATGGCTAAGAGGAGCTACCTTTTGCCGGTCCGCACCGGCTAACATGGGCTTTACTTTAGCTGAGTTACTTTCTAAGATGCGGAGCCGGGCTTCTATGGCTATGATTCCCGCTTCCAACCTAACAACTATACTACATTTAACACATGTATCCTTACCAGTAAGGGAGGCCGGGAAGTAACCAAACATGAGACAGGAAGAGCAGGAAATAGCACCAGAGGGTGGAGAAAGAGCCATGGCTAGCTATCAAGCTAAAGTAGCTACCGTTAGCAAACTCGAAAAGAGTGTAGGCAACTGTGGAGTTACAGTCGCTAAGAGAAGGAGAGTTGCGAGTGCTTAAGCTGTAGTAACGTGTGATTACAACGTCAGGCAGTTGCCGTGATCAAGGGTTTTAAAACGATCGATTAAGTTTAAGTTAATAAGCTATCAGCAACAGAACAGACACACGGGTTACCCGGAGATGACAACAACAACCGGAAGTTGCACCAGAGAGGCAGCCGCTGCGGGACAGTAGCCTGCGTAGCCTTCCCTGCCCTGAAGAAGAAGTGATCCTTTCTAGTGCCTGACGAGTTTTAAGCTCATAGCCTATAAGGTGATGGATATTAGAAAATTATCGTCATCGAAGCAGGCGCCACAAGCTGCAGCAGCAGCAGCAGCTAACAATAATGTCATCACCAGCAGTGAAGAAATGGATGATGTTTCAGGTTTGTGAATCTAAAGGTGATATCTGCACTCTGGCTGACTGAGTAAGAAGTGGAAAAGAGTGAGTTAATGTTATAGCTAGTAAACATGGAGTAACCACACTAAGTATAGCCTTATATGTTGGTATGTATACAGAACATGACTAAAGATGATCCTAAGATGTAACGTTAACCCTTCATACCTCAGTCTCCTTTTAAAACACTAAAAGAACGTATACCAACTTTTATTTTGTTTTCGCGCATGGAATTATACCGGCTCTCGTTTCAGTACACATAACAACGGAACCATAGCAACGGAACTGACGGGCAACCCTCTGAATCAGACTCTGATTGGCTGGGACTGCTTCCACTCAGTGTCCGATTCAGAAACGTGACTCTTACACTCTTTACGTCACAAGCAAAGATGGTGAATGAGAATAGATCTATAAAACGATAAGCAATGCGCCAGAATCAAGGTGAGACTATCCACATCGTTTAAAACTCTACGCACATTCGTTTCACCGAAATGAGTAAATGGGCCCTCTCAATGAAAAACGTAATCGAGTTGTTTGGGATCGTATACGGCCCCGTGGGTCTCAGAGGGTTAACTTAGTGTACTATAGAGAGGCGAAGTCCCTCCCCTTCCGGGGGAGCTCCGTGGGACCTTACTTCAGAAAAATCATGTTTTGAAGTCAATGGAGAGAGAAAGATTATCTTTTGATTCCGTTTGAATTGTGCAACAAATTACACATATGATGTTTGTCAATTTAAAAGATAATTTTAAGTCAAAAAAATTAAAGTCACCTTTCTTTCAGAATGAAGTGAAACGTATTAAAAGAGGTGAGAATCACTACAAGTCTGGGCATGTTGAGAACTGTACACACACAAAAGGGGAGTTAGTCGTGCCGTAAGAGCCAGCATGCGGGACCGGCTTTACAAGGTTTCAGTGAGTAACACGAGTGTAATGTGTAACGTTAATGTGGCGAATATATTTCAAAATACTGCTGCTGGTTTATAAAGCACTGACTGGTTTAGGCCCAAAATACATGACTGACCTCCTGCTAAATTATGAACCATCCAGATCTCTCAGGTCTTCAGGGACTGGTCAGCTTCCTGTCCCCAGAGACAGATCTCTCAGGTCTTCAGGGACTGGTCAGCTTCCTGTCCCCAGAGTCAGAACTAAACATGGAGAAGCAGCGTTCAGTTATTACGCTCCAAATATCTGGAACAAACTCCCAGAAACCTGCAGGTCCGCTGCAACTCTGACTACTTTCAAATCCAGCAAGAAGACTTTTCTTTTTGTCGCTGCTTTTAATTGAACTATTCATATCTTAGACTGCACTGTAACTTTTATCCATGTACTTTTTCCTTTAATGTTTATTTTATTAGCTTTTCTTTTGAATGACTGATTTGAAATGCCATTTTCTTAATGTCTTTCGTTTTTTGTAAAGCACTTTGAAACTCCTTGTGTTGAAAGGTGCTATATAAATCAACTTGCCTTGCCTTGTACAGTAAAGTTCAAATACAGATTATTTCAGTTCATCGAAACGCTGCACCTTAATGTTTATTTTATTATATTTTGTATTTATTTGAGTGAATACATTATTCACAGTTTAATAATAATAAACTGTTCTGCTGTACCGAAAACGTACCGAACCGTGACCTAAAAACCGAGGTACGTACCGAATTGAAATGTTTGTGAACCGTTGCACCCCTAGTATCTAATTAAACCGTTAATAGACATAAAAGCAGCACTGCAAATTAATTGCGAGAAGAACCTCAAATTCAAAGATAGAAAGCACTTTGAATTGCCTTGTGTTGAAAAGTGCTATATAAATAAACTTGCCTTGCGACTCTGGGATTTGTAGTCTTTCTAGTTGCGTATATATTTCAACAGTTTTAAGACAAACTGTGACTTTTTTGACATGGAAATGATTTTTTTAAATTGACAAACATATGTGTAATTTGTGGCACAATTCAAACGGGACCGAAAGATACGTTTTCTCTCTCCATTGACTTCAATACATACATGTCACAAAACAAATGAGATCTTCCAAAATGTACTCGGTGATGGCAGATGAAGCCAGGCGTCACCAATGGAAGGTACCCCAAGAGAGGCTTTTCTCGGGCTACACAAGCTAGATACATTTGATGCGAAGTCAGATGGAATAGAGGCGGTGCTGCAGTCTCACCACCTAGGGCTCCTCATGTGTGTTGCACAAACATATGACGGAGCATCAGTGATGAGTGGAGCAGTGGGGGGTGTCCAGGTCCGCTTCAGAGAGCGACACCCTGAAGCAGTGCAGGTACACCGTTATGCACACGAGCTCAACCTTGTCCTGTGCCACACATGCAAAGCCATACCTGAAGCTGTCACCTTCTTCGACCTTCTTGAGAGTATGTACACATTTTTCAGCAAATCCCTGGTCAATCACAACAAGTTCATAGAAATCCAGAACCAACTTGGATTAAAGCCACCTGAACGTGTGCAGCTCTCCACAACACGATGGGCGAGCCAGGTGAGGTCTGTGAAAGCTGTCGTGAACAACCTTCCTGCCATTCTAGCATGTCTCGGGACCACGAAGACAGCCCAAGGGATCCGGTCAAATCTCTGCAAGCCGAAGACGATCTACATGCTGGTGATGTTTGCCAAACTCCTCGGCATAACTGCAGGGCTTCACCGGTACCTGCAGGGGGGACGTTTGGACTTGGGCAGAGCAGCGCAGTGTAAGACGGCAATCCTTGAAACCTTGACAGACCTCCGCACAGAGCCTGGGGCTGAAGATGTTTTCAAGAGCACCGGGACCATATGTGAGGAACATCACATCCAGGCAGAAACAACAAAGATTGGATGGTTTTGTGGTGGAGTCAGCCTGTGGGGCAACCTCCAATCCGACCACCCCAGGTGACTTCATAGGTCAGCCGCTGTGAACGCTCCTTCAGCGCCTTACGCCGTCTGCACACATGGTTAAGGAGCACTATGGGCCAAGAGAGGCTCAATGACCTGGCCATCATGTCTATTGAAAAGGACTTCCTGGATGCCATAACCCCTGATGACATTATAGACAGATTTGCTCAATTAAAGCCACGTCGGCACAGCCTTACTTTGCCACCACAACAAGAAAAGAAGAAAAAAAGATGGGGATGGGAAAGAGGGGTGGGGGGGGATAGCAGTTCCAGAAGAAATTGAACAAAGGGTGCGTATAGCCCAGGGAAGGAATGGATAACGAGAAGAAAGGAGAAAAGGAGTGGACATAATGTTAATATTTAATAAAGAAGAGATAGTCTGTATAAGGACTGAGGAAGAGAGAACAAGGTGAGGAAATGAATAGAGGAGAGCATTGGAAATGAGTCGTACAACTTGTGCAGAAAGCAGAGGAAGAGACGATAGAGGAAAACAGGATTAGAAGAAGGGAGTGAAGAACAGAGCAGGAAAAGACAGCAGAGGTGCCAGCCTCACATTGTAAGAGAGTAAGATGCATTTTATTGTTTTACATATTAATGATATGGTCAATCTTAATTCTTAATACCCCTTGTTCTTCTTTCAGTGGATGTGAGGCATGTCCCCTGGATCAGTGATCTGAAGTGACTTCAACCAGCTGCTGGCTGTATTTCAGTGAGTTAAGGCATTAGTTCGCTTCATTAAAGGGTGTCAATGGATAAGTGTTCTCCAGTGCCTTTTGTCCGCTTTAATGTAGGTTTCATGTTGCTCTCAAAGTGCACCAGATTTATGCTTTTAACTTCAATATTTAAAAAAAAATCGAGAGGAGGTCAGGACCCCCCTACATGTTCGGTCCCCCCCGCTCAACAACTCCTGGGCTAAACCCCGGATCTCCTACAATCCTAAATCCGCCACTGGTCCACTGCACCCCTTTTTGCATCCACAGCGGAGGAGTTCACGACAGGCCTGGGTTGCTTCTGGTAATGTGGTCCAGTAAACTGGCCTTCCTCTGCTGCTAGTGCGGTCATACAGCAATACCACAAATCGCTCCAGAGGCTCCATCCAGTTGTGATTTGTGATTTGTCCACATTTAGACCAATCACAGCGTCACACTCTGCCGCCTATTCTGGATTTGTTTATTGTGCATTCTGTAGACTCCCATTTTTTGAATTACAAAATGGACATCAGAAATGTAGGGATTTATTAAAATGAAATAGCGATGAAAGAACTGCAGCCGATGGCGCTGCTGGCGACCCTGCACCTGCCGCTGCAGCAGCACGCCTTAATGTCACAAGCTCGGCACACCCTGGGGCTGAGTTAGCGACCCCAAGCCTTGACTCATCAAGGCGGCCGCGACCAACGCTGTCCTCCGAGGCACAGCTCCTTGTTGTTGTTTTTCAACAGTTGAGTAATTTCTTGCATTTAAATAACTGTTTCGATGTGTTCCAGTCAGGCTTTCGTCCAAACCACAGCACTGAGACTGCTCTTGTAAAGGTCTTTAATGACATCCACTTAAACACAGACAGTGGCAGAACTTCAGTGTTAGTATTATTAGATCTCAGTGCTGCGTTTGACACTGTTGACCACAGCATATTACTAGACCGACTGGAAAACTGGGTGGGACTTTCGGAAACAGTTCTAAATTGGTTTGAATCCTACTTAAAGAACAGAAACAACTTTGTTTCTATTGGTAAATACACATCTGAGTTGACAAATATGACATGTGGGGTACCTCAAGGCTCCATCTTGGGGCCTCTTCTCTTTAACATCTACATGCTACCACTGGCTCAGATAATGAAAAACAACAAAATAAGTTACCATAGCTATGCGGATGACACACGTAACAATTTCACCAGGAGACTATGCTCCAATTCAAACACTGAGTAAGTGCATTGAACAAATCAATGACTGGATGTGTCAGAACTTTTTCCAATTAAACAAAGATAAAACTGAGGTAATGGTTTTTGGAGCCAAGGCAGAACGTTTAAAAGTTAGCGCTGAGCTTCAGTCTGCAATGTTCAAACCAACAGATAAAGCCAGAAATCTAGGTGTAGTCATGGACTCTGACCTGAGTTTCAACAGTCACATTAAAACAGTTACTAAATCAGCCTATCAGCTAAAGAACATATCTAGAATTAAAATACTAATGTCACAGCAGGATTTGGAAAAACTTGTCCATGCCTTTATCTTCAGTAGACTCGACTACTGCAATGGTGTCTTCACAGGTCTCACTAAAAAATCTATTAGGAAGCTGCAGCTGATTCAGAACGCCGCTGCTCGAGTCCTCACTAACGCTAAGAGAGTGGATCACATCACTGCTGTTCTGAAGTCTTTACACTGGCTTCCTGTGTGTCAAAGAATAGATTTCTAAATACTGCTGCTGGTTTATAAAGCACTGAATGGTTTAGGCCCAAAATACATTTCTGACCTCCTGCTAAACTATGAACCATCCAGATCTCTCAGGTCTTCAGGGACTGGTCAGCTTCCTGTCCCCAGAGACAGATCTCTCAGGTCTTCAGGGACTGGTCAGCTTCCTGTCCCCAGAGACAGATCTCTCAGGTCTTCAGGGACTGGTCAGCTTCCTGTCCCCAGAGTCAGAACTAAACATGGAGAAGCAGCATTCAGTTATTATGCTCCAAACATCTGGAACAAACTCCCAGAAACCTGCAGGTCCGCTGCAACTCTGACTACTTTTAAATCCAGGCTGAAGACTTTTCTTTGTGTCGCTGCTTTTAATTGAACTATTCATATCTTAAACTGCACTGTAACTTTTATCCATGTATTTTTTCTTTTAATGTTTATTTTATTATATTTTTAATGACTGATTTTAAATGCCATTTTCTTAATGCCTTTTCTTTTTTGTAAAGCACTTTGAATGCCTTGTGTTGAAAGGTGTGATATAAATACACTTGCCCTGCCTTGAGTTGAA
The DNA here is from genome assembly GCA_036324585.1 of Champsocephalus esox. NCBI lineage: Eukaryota > Metazoa > Chordata > Actinopteri > Perciformes > Channichthyidae > Champsocephalus > Champsocephalus esox. The sequence goes on along the minus strand of CM070498.1, from coordinate 42,844,787 downwards.
AAAGGTTGGGAACCGCTGATAATGATCTAGATAATTGCCTCACTTGTGACTAACTTGAAAGACCAAGTTAATGACGGGTTCAGTGAGTTAAGGCATTATTTCGCTTCATTAAAGGGTGTCAATGAATAAGTGTTCTCCAGTGCCTTTTGTCCGCTTTAAGGTAGGTTTCATGTTGCTCTCAAAGTGCACCAGATTTATGCTTTTAACTTCAATATCATATATATATAGTATATATATATAATATAATATATATATATATATATATATATATATATAGAGTTAGAAACCTGGAACACAAACGTGAATTACCTGAGATTTTGTATTAATACTTTATCAGGTGATGGTTGAGAAACAAAACAGAAACTTAACAGTGCCTCGGAACAAAAGAGTTTTCAAAAAATCTCAGCTTCCTCCACCCGGAGGACGGGCCAGCAGGTTTCCCCACGGCCAACGCCTGTGCTCTGATCCTGAGGCTGCCAGTTTGCACACAGTACCATCTTTTTAAAGACGGTATGGAAAATGGCATAAGCTGGGGTATCTTAGCTACAGAAGTATTATTCTTTTTTTGTTTTCTGTTGAAATTGAAAGTATTCTCCTTCTGTCTTCTGAGTTCACTTCCTGCTCTGTGTGTTTTCCCTCCAGTTTTAATCGTCTCCCCCGCCCTGATTAGTTCAACCTGTTCCTCGCTCCACTTGCACTTCATCCCTTCGTCACCCTGTTTGTATATAAGTCCTGGTGTTCTGTCCCGTTCTCGTCGGTTCCTTGTTTGTCTATGTCATGACGTTCTGTTGTTTCCGTGTTGATTGTTGTTACTTGAGTTCCTGTTCTGCCTGTTAAATATACATGTGTGTTTTCTGCTGTCTCCAGTCTCTGCATTTGGGTCCAGCCACTCCTCGCTTCACATGACAATGATTGATTTGTACTATATATCGAATTGCTATTTTCTTCTTTTTATTCTGCATGCATCGCTGTGTAAAGCACAATCCCATCGAATATTGCTAATGTTATTATTCCCATTTTCTTTTTATCTGTTTCTTTTCCAGACATGTAGACGTTGAAACGGTTTTGCGGTGTCTCCAAGACAGGGTCAAAGTGGAGTTAGTGAGAGCCAATCAAATGCATGCTTTCCGGGGGAAGAATTAGATTATGCCTTTAGAGCCTTTTCCAGGACCGGTTTTGACCCGGAAAACTAAATTGATGTCATTGTTGTTGACACGGAGGGAGTTGGAGAGGGTGCCGTTGATGAGGGGGGTCCCACAAGGGAATGTTGTCCTCTCCTCATGAGACAACTTCAGCATCACAGCATCTTCGAAGGTCCCGAGGAGAGTAGTACATCGGCCCTCAGTGTTCGTAAGTTAAGAAGTAAATAAAAAGCATTGTGATTTGAAGATGCATAATATATGACCAGCAAACACATATTATGGAAAATGTATTATTAATTCTATAACACATAGGTGTGAGCAAGCTCTCTGATTGGTCAATAGGCGTGTTTGATTCCACGATCAAACAACGGTCAAATAGAACGTGCCTTTTCACAACAAGTCAGTATCCCTCCGCGTCTGAGAAAAACGGTATACCGTTGGGCCTAAAAGCAAACTTTCGAACTGGAACAAGAAAGCAGCGGAGAAGTAGTGGTTTCCATAGCGACACACAGCCGTTACACTGTTACATTGTCTCTCGTTGGAAAATCGTTAGTTACAAAATGTCAGATTGTATAGTTAATTTTGATTTGTTGGGGGGCCTCAGTATTGATGAATGGTTGGACATGGACACAGACCACAAAACCAACGAAAGATTTGCGGCTGTTTCAACTGACGAGCTGAGTGCGTTGGAAAAAAGTCGCAACGAAAAGAGTACATTGGCGTCAACTACCTGGGCTGTCAAATGTCTCAAAGCGTTCTTCAAAACCCCGGAGAAAATGGTGGATTTCAGAACAGTGTCCAAACCGGAGCTGAACAGCTTACTTCGCCAGTTTTATGGAAGTGTTAGAAACACTAAGGGCCAGCAGTACGCTATTAGTCCCTATGTCGGTTTGAGAGCTGGGATCAACCGCTTCGTTAACGACCCTCGGTGCAGCCGGGCATGGTGTCTGATGAAAGACAATACGTTTACCACCTCAAAGAACGTGTTCTCCGGACTCATCAAGTCACTCAGAAGGGCTGGGAAGGACACAACTGAACACCATCCCGCTATCACCAACGAGGACCTCGAAATCCTGAGGAAGTCCCGGGCCATGGACCCAAACACACCACGGGGCCTCCTCAACAAGGTAATAATAAGAATAATTCAAGAATTGTTGTCAATAAATTGTTTTCAATAAATTGGTTAATAATATATTATTTACTATAATTATATCAATAACTCTAAGCGGGGAAGCAGGAATGTTCGATTGATCGGCTATCGTTACCATGGGAACTACTTTCTGACGGAAATTAACTCAAGCAGAAAGTGTAGGTTTGGGAGCAAATTAGCCCACATTATGAAATTATTTTACGATATTGTTGAATATAATGATAGTTTGTGTTATAGAATCGCAATCATACACTTGAGGCCGTTCTTGAACGTCATTAATGGTACGACAGTACTGCGGCAGGATCGAGGTGCTTGCGCCGAGGTCCGTACGCCTGTACTGGAGTTCAAGAACGGCCTCTCGCGTATGATTGCTTAATTAAACTGTGAAGCTGACCGTTGAGCAGCCCGACCAAGCAAGGAGAAAGAGGCAGAGAATTCAAATATAACCCGGTGTGGGCATTTATTACTCACAAACATGACACAGCCTCAATCTGCTGTTCACATGAGCACAGCCACCAGGATCTCACACACACTACCTCCCCCACTGACAGGGAAAACAGAGCCTAAATACCCACACACTAATCAGCACAACAAGACACAGGTGAGGGGGGAGGAGACAACACAGGACACCAGGTGCACTCAATTATCAGCCACAGACAACATATTATTTGCACCCTGATTACTCTCAACCGCTGTCATCCTTACACCAGCATAACTACTCTCGGCGCTCTCGCAAACTCCCCTATCTTTTCAGGCGGAGACGAGGACCCGACCGGCACCTGCCAGACGACATTCCAATAAATACGGTTTAATCAGTTAAAAAATACTACCTCAATAATTAGTATAAATCATGTGCAAATATGTCAACTGTACTGTTCAATTACGCTAATAAAGTGCAATCTTACCCGGCCCGAAGCCGTCAGTCCAGAGTGACGAAGTTACCTTCGTCACATAAACGTTTACCTTTTTAAATGTATACTGTGCCAAGAAATAGGAAGTTAACCCATAGTATTATCCTGCATGTTTGCATGATTAACACTGCATACTGCAATTGTGTGTCTTATTTTAGTGATGTTAGTTTTCATAGGTTTTTAAATATAAGATCAGGACACATTGTATTGATGAAAACATTGTATGGTCTAGGGCTGCTCAATTAATCGTATTTTAATCGCGATTACGATTATGGCTTGCAACGATTGCGAAAACAATGTAATCGAAATAAAACGATTATTTTTGTATTATAATGGTTTTTCAGTTGAATTATACTTAAAGTTCAGGGTATCTGTTAAAAACATACTGTTCACATTTTCTCTCCAATAAATGGATGTTTTCAAAGTCAATGAATAATCGCATTTAATAATCGCAATTACATTTATTGACCCAAATAATCGAGATCATGATTTGTGCCATAATCGAGCAGCCCTATGGTCACTGGATAATCTTGTAATACTGTTTTGTATCTTCAGCATTACAGAAAGGGCTATACAGGGTGGTCGCCAACATGCTGGTCATCTGCTCGGTTCAGGGGTCGGTGTCTCCACATTTTCTCCCCGAGCGCCGATACAGGCAGATATGTGGTCTACCTCTCCCTGCCTGCATAGACGACATATTCGACCCGCCCTGAGGGCCGAGCTCAAAAAGGCAAGTACATTCTTTATTTCCATTCAAATGTAGCCGTCTGTTTTGTACAAAGCTTCGGTCTGGTGTGTCCTTAGACTCAGTCATCTTGAATTTGTCATAGCATACTTACTCTGAAGTGTATTGTGTATTCCACTGGGAGATTTATGTTATTAAGGAATATTATAAACCCTTATTATAAAGTGAAACCCTTAAGTTAATCGTTATCCATTGAATATATTTAGCTTAACTTATAGGGGTGGACAATTCAGAATGATCATCATTGTAGCATAATGTTATCCATACATTTTGTATTCAAATGTTCGCATTTCTAACATTAGATTGCCGATGCAACAACCCTCGAAGGGGCCAGAGAGGCAGTGGAGGAGGCCACAGAGGAGCTCTCCCTCTTGGGCTCCTTGACCCAGAGGGAGGAGCTCCTGGCGGCCGCTCCTCACCACCATGTTGATGGACGCGAGGTGGAAGCCCTCCAACACATGCTGTACAATGGAAACAGGTTGGAACAGGACATTGTTCACACATTTAGTTATGTTCTCTCTCTTCTGGTACCTCTTACATTTACAGGTTTTGCGAAGGTCTTACAGTTATTGGAGCATTGGACATTTTGAAGGCCCAGCCAACAGTCCTGAAGAGGTGTTTCTTCAGGACCAGAAGCCACTCCTGGCGTCCGAAATGGTTGAACTCTTTAAGACTGGGAGGGTTTCTATGGAGGTTATTACCTATCTTTATTCAAGAGCGTGGTATTTAAATTTGAGAGCATACTTTATGTATTTATTTCCCTCAAACTCTGTCCTCGCACTCAAATAGTGCTGCTTGCACTTAGATTTGCTCTGCTTGTGCTCAAACTGTACGCTTGCACTCAGATATATTGCTGCTCAGAATTATTCTGTGCGCGCTCGAAACGTTTTCTCCTCTCAGAATTATTCTGTGCGCGCTCGAAACTTTTGTGCAACAATCCTGTCAAAATCCCTCAACCAATAGGAGGCCGGGTGTCCTGCGGGTGCGTTCGCTTGACTTATTAGAGCGTCCCGTCAGGGCGGTTACTCTTTGGTTTATAAACTCCAGCCCTCCACGGCTTTATAACATGTACTTCACTTGTTTGATTTACAACTTGTTTTGGGGGGGTGGGGGAGGAAGCACAGTTAGTAAATATATGTATATATATATACGGGGCTATGTTTTGGGGCTGGTTTTGTAGGCCCCCTATTTAAACAACAAATGAAAGTCATGTATAGCCTCGGCAGGCTCTGTGATCACACTTCTCCACTCTGCTCTACGCGCGCCTGGTCCTCTCCTCCAGATGAATGACGTATCGGGCCTCCCTCATGTATCTGTCCGGTTGCCGTTGGCTCCCCTCCACGTAGCAAGTCCTCGTCGTCCTCTCCATCTCCTCCAACAGATAATGTCCCTCCTGTCTGTTTTTCCTCTCCCGCTACTCCATCGGTATCAGAACCAGACGGCCTACTTGGCTCCGAGGCCCCGCGGCCGGCACCACTGCCGCTCGGTACAGAACTCATCTGTCCTTCCTCCTCATCCCAGCCTACAGGTTTAAAATAACCTGTAAGCTTCGACATGCTTTGTAATAGCTGCTTGTCTCCAAACTCCTTTCCCCTCAACAATTTCCTTTCCCGAGCGCCACTCTCAAACTTTTACTTCTCAAACTTTTTCTCCTAAACAACCTTCACCTGTCACTCAATCACTCGCAATTTGAATAAGTCACATGTGAAACATATTCTCATTCTGATTGGCTGTTAAGTGGTGCCCACTGACTGTTACGGAGTCATCTCTGGAATCCATCGATCTGATTGATTAGCGGAGCAAATGATCAAAATACTACGGAGGGAAGATATTTTCGTTTGGATTACTGGTCTCGGGGAAGCTTACGAGTGTGTGTGTGTGTGTGTGTATTTTTGCGTGTGTGTGTATTGTGTTTGTTTCCCGGGGAAACACTCACGAGAATCACCGGCTGTTGTTGTGCCTGCTGTGGCGTCAAGTTACTCCGTTCTCCGCTTGTAATTATGCCGAAGCTTCAAAGTTGTATTTATCATCTGAATTTGCCGAAACAAGTTTAATATTCTGAAAGCCAAGACTTTGTTTATTTGAAACCAGATGAAAACAAACTGTAACGGACCCTGCCGTGTTATCTATGATTACTCTACGCCTACCTTCATAATGTCAGCCGGAGGGAGCGGGGGGCCAGTCTTTTGTACATTGTTGAGTTTTATTTGTATAAAATCCTGATTGTGTAATCCGTTACTCCCCAAGCCTTACAGCAGGTAAGGCGAGAGGCAGACTGTATTTAATGAAATCAGTCTCGATTTAGAAAACTGAAGAAAAACAAGTTAAAATAGATCTTGGTTTTTAATGTTACGATGAAGCCCTTTTTGAATGGTTTTGGGTTGTGAGATGTTCTGTTATCCGGGGCTTTAAGTGTAGCGTTCGGCCTCGTGTAGATTGCAAAGCATGGTTTTGCAGTTGCATTTCTTATTAAGACGAGGCATGCTGGAAGCAGAACTTCCCCTCAGCGTGACTAGCCGTGAGGAGCGGCCATCAGCTGGGGGTCAGGGTGCAAGCAGGCGATGCACTGGGGGAGCGGCCGAGGACACACACGGACACAGTTTCCTACTCTCACACCACGCCTGGTTAACAGTTCTGTTGTTAGCTCATCGATGCGGATTGACTTCTCCCTGGTTCGTCTCGTGGGAGCTGAAGAAGGAACTCGGCAGACAGCACGACATTCCATTCCTGCTCAAATACATCATTATTAATATTCAGGAGTGATTTAAGAACTCTTAGATAATTATTGCATATGATAAATATGTTTATAAGCAGTGGTGGGAAGTATTTAACTAAATTAACTGAAGTACAACTTTGAGGTACTTGAGTATTTTCTTTATCTGCGACTTTAAATTAAAAAAAAACATGTAAAACTGCATTTATTTCACAGTCTGTAGTTACTTTATAAATGCAGGCATTTACACATAACAAATATATAATTAAAAGAATATTCATGTTTTTATGTAGATTAAACTCACGTTTTATTTAAGTACCTAAGATAACGATTGAGATGACAGCAAATGTATTCGTAGCAATGTTGCTAATTGCTTACTTGCTTTTTGTGTGTAAATTAATTTGATAGTTCTAGTTTGGTTCTTAAGTACCATTATCAATGCAGACTTGTACTTGTATTTTTACCTCTATTTGCTAAAGTAAAAGATCTGAATACTTTCCCAACCAATGTTTATAAGGCGCTAACAAAGTGAACAAAGACAAAAGTGCTCGGTCGCATGGTGTTAAGGAGAGCATATCAATGCAAACGGACAAAACAAAGAAGAAATACTCACGGCGAGGATTTAAAAAAGAATGTTTTATTCTAACTACTTATTGATTTCATTCGTGTTTCATTCAGTGTTGATATTAATCACAAAGATATGTGTTACTCTGGATATTACCTGGGATAGGGGGTAGCAGTTATGTGTTCATTGTTAATGTTAATGTTTGTGAAGCACTTTGTGTATGAAAAGGGATACATAAATAAAGTGTGGATTTGATTTAGATAAAAGCATCAGCTTAATGCGATGCAAAGTAAAAATAATCCCTTTATTCTGGCTAAAGAAATAGAGAAGAAAACGTTTTTACATCAGAATCAGAAACGGGTTTCTTGCCAGGTACACGTACGAGGAATGTGACTTGATGTCATGGTGAATTGGTAAACCCAATATATATATATATATATATATATATATATTAAATCTTTTTGGATTAAGATCCGATGATCGCTCTCCTCTGCCGCTACACCTTTATCTCACAGCGACCACACTAATGGCACCCTTCATGGACACTTGATGAGCGATTTGATTTCACCCACTTATCCTGCCCCTGTCCGCCCTGTAATGGCCTCTGTTAATGGAGATGTGATGGGCGAGAGATCTGTGGGATGTGGGCTTGTTATGGTAGCTCCATGTCTAATATAATGCATAATAAATAGCTTTAAACTAGTAGCTGCAGATTGGGTTAACAGCACATTGTGGGACGCTGCTGAAACGCTTTGTGTTGCAAATGTTACTCACTTTAGATGGCACTTAGATGCAATTGATAGGTCTGATTATTCCCGTGGGAAGGAAGATGTGAATCAAATCTGATGACATTAATGATTAAATGGCTCTAAAGTTTCATAATGGCCAACTTTCTACAAGTCATTATGAGATAGCCCCCTCACTTTACCAAGGTCAATGTGTCATGGCCTTAACTTGTGTTGTGTGTGTGTGGTTCCCTTATGTCTTGGTAGGCCAGTATGGTACGAATTCCTCAGTGCATTTGTGAATGCGAAAAAATTCACATCGCAGCCGGTCACGTGGTGATGCCCTGGGTCTCCTGCACATAAGGAGACTCCAGAGGTGGTTCATCCCCCTGAAGTTCTTGTCAGCCAAACTGCTCTTGGCTCTAACATCAGCTAAAGGGTGAGTGATGTGTCTGCTCTCTCTGTGGCTCCGTCAGGTCTCCGGATCCAAGGAGATGGCAGCTCAGCTGTGTTACGTCCTAACCCAGCCTTTATGCCAAAGGTGATCACAAGCTCTTTTAGATCAAGAGTGATCACCCTGGATGGTTTCTTTCCCCCTCCTCACAGGTCGGAGGAAGAAGCCACATCTCATCTCCTCTGTCCTGCGCGCGCTGTCCTGCTATGTGGCGTTCACGGCGGCCTTGCGCCGTTCTCAGCCCCTGTTTGTGTATTATAGAGAGCGCTCACTAGGGCAGCCTCTGTCTGCACAACGTCTGTCACACTGGCTGTGTGAGGCTGTGTCGCAGGCATATGTCTCCTCTGGGGTGGAGCCATGCCCGGCGCCATGGGAGGGCCCTCCCATTTGACATTCCTGCACTCCCCCAATAAACATGTTTTTATTATTTATAACATTTAAAAAAAATAATAATAAACTGAACTTTTATGCTACGATGTATGTGATGTCAGATAATAATAATGGATTACATGTTTTAATTAGAGCGCTTTTACAGGTGCTCAAAGCGCTTTACAATTACATATTACACATATTAGACATGGACATGTCAATACTGTGGACATTACCCACAGGATAGATAGTACAGATAGTAACTACAAAAGAAATCGTCTGTTGTGATTTGTGACTCATACACATTTTGACCAATCACAGCGTCGCACTCTGCCGCCTATTCTGGATTTGTTTATTGTGCATTCTGTAGACTCCCATTTCTGTTTGAATTACAAAATGGACATCAGAAATTGGCTTAAAAGGTCTAAGGATTTATTAAAATGATGGCGATGGCGCTGCTGGCGACCCTGCACCTGCCGTTGCAGCAGCACGCCTTAATGTCACAAGCTTGACCTCGGCAAACCCCGCGGCCAGGGGCGGACTGGCCATCGGGACGTTCGGGACGAATCACGATGGGCCGGTACTGAAGTGCGCCGGTCGGACGATGTGGGCCACCCAAATTACAGACAGGGCACATACCAGAAAAGACTGCAATCTCTAAAATACACAGATCAGATTAAAATATTCTTTGACACAGTCTACAAAGTACTTCAGACTAGCTGCACCTCCACCAGCTACCCTGCAGTCTACAAAGTACTTCAGACTAGCTGCACCTTCACCAGCTTTGAGAACACTTTCATGATCAATCTTTATAAAACACATCATATATTATTCTGAAATGGACCAATCTGCTCAACGACTACTTTCACTGTCTTTACTATATTTAGATGAGAATACTTTCTACTTTCACTTGAGGGACATTTTGAATGCAGGACTTATACTGTGACAGTGTTCCTACACTCTGGTACTTCTACTTTACTCAAGTACAAGATCTGAGTACTTCTACTTTCACTCAAGAACACGATCTGAGTACAATGGTAACAAGTGGAAAATAATATTGACTAATGTGTAAAATGATTTGTAGGTAGTTTTGACAACTCAAGACACCTGACTTATACATCTTCAAAGGAATACTGTTCATTCTACAATTACATGGGATTAAAGCAACATGTAGTTTTACTATAATACTTCAATTTTATATAAAAGACAGTTTTTTCAAGCGGGAAAATCTGAAAACAGCCGTTATCTCTTCATCAAATGATCAAAGACAAAAATAAAATGTATGCCCTTGCTTATTTTGTGGAGGAGAACAACTACGAGGCCCTACCTACAGATTGGATAGAAAATGTTGAGGACAGTTTTAAAGACGACATGGAAGAAGTGGAGTATGTGGTGAATTGGCGAAAGGGGAAGAGTGGCAAGATCATCAGATGTCCAGCCACGATCTTAGCTGCCAATGGTAAGCTAACTAAGTTAAGCTAACATTTTCTATATATTATCTATTGTTTTTACGTTACACAGATGCTAGCTGACGAGCCCTTTCAGTTATTGATATAAGGTTAGCTAAATAATTAATTAGTAGTTTAACCAGGGATTTTTCACTTCCAAAAGCAGCAGCCAAATTAAGCCGCTGACAGGTGAACTTTAATAGTTGCTATCTTTTGGTTATTCAACATTCATAATTTAACTGTGCTCTCCACTTTGCAGTTACATTTGAAAAACAGTTAAATAACCGAATTCTTGTGAATTCGTGTCACGTGTTCTGAATTGACCAATCAGAATCGAGTATTCAACTAAGCCATTGTAATAAGTATATATATTCCAAATATAAGTTGCGCAGAACTATTATAAGTCATACAGCAAGTTAAAACGTTTGTATTTTTTCTTGTAAGTGTGAGAGGGTGAGAGAGAGAGAGGGGTTCCTATATGCCCCTTTCTCACCAACTTGTTCGAGCTCCTACTCTTCTGGTTCGGAACCGGTTTTATTTTAGGCCCCCATTTTGTCCACAGCCCAACTGCCAACTGGTGCTGCCGCTGCTGCGTCATGACGTCACCGTTTCCGTCGCTAATTTTCTCTCCAACGCCGCTCATAACAACAACGGGGGACTGCGTCGGGTCAATGATCGTGTTACTTTTAATCGTACGAAGCCAGATTAAATTAAATAACTACTTCTCCAACCTTGTACTGTTCTCCAGAGTGCCGTGGTGCATTGTTTATTAATGTGTTTTCAGCGGCATTTACCGAGTCGGAGTTTATTCTCCCGTTAACTACCCGCTGTGAAGAATATGTTCACTGTCACACAGCAAGTTCTGATAATGACAAATATAATTTCTCAAATTGTCTTTTTATTTATATTTATATACCCCCCACCCCATTGCAGTGGATCGACTGAAGATGGTGGAGCTGGCCGATGGAGAAACAGAAAGGAAGGGGAAAGAGGGAGAAACGTAGACATCCCAACTACGAGGCTGGAAGAAGAAAGTGTCATGGTATAATGTTAGTTTTCTCTGTGAAGGCTATCCCCCTACACCAAGACCCCACGGCCGCTTATTTCTTGGACTTTTGTGCAACTCAAAACAAGAGCAGCTTATCTTATATTAGCTGTCAGCATTGTCGGGCTCAAACATTGATAAGCGCATTCATTTTGAACTGTAATAAGGCTACTAGCCGTACGTATATCTCACATTAGTCAACACCTCTGTAGCCATTTAGAATTGTGTATTCCACTTGGGGTAATTTGTTATAATATCTAAACTGGAAATTTCAACCAGGCATTTCTTCAAATTGTCGTGATATCATTTTTGTAATTGAGAATCATGATTTTGAAGTTAGTATCGCTCCAAAGGACAAAGAATATTTTATTGTCACAACATACATTTCTACAAGACATTATAATTGACTACATTCAATGACTATTTTTTCCATCAAGGAGGACATACAGAAGAAACATCATTCGGAACAGAAGCAGCAACACAACCTCCTGAGGAACATATCGGAGAAAGTAAGCAAAACTAATACTTGTTTAATTGTACTTGACGACTTTAGTCTTTATCTGAGATTTACGTAAAACATTTAATCCATTACAGATTTATTTATTTTTAATTCTAAGAAGTGAAACAAATAATCAAACTCTGTAATGTGTCCTGATTACTTCCGTGCACTTTTGGGTTAACATTCAGTACTTTGTATTCAAGATCCATAGAATATTCAATTCAACTACATTTCCCCCCCGAAATGTGCAAACTGCATTTGAATATATTTAGCTAACCATAATTTCAGTTGCTAAAAAAAATAAATGGGGAGCAAAGTAGTAAAATAATGATAATAATTTCTCTGAATGCCTAGTTGATATCTTGAGGAAATTAGTGAAAATGTTAGGTTGGTTTTAGGGTTAGATTTATTTTTATTTTTAAATGTAAACTGGACATCGCCAACTACAAAAACAAGGAGTTAAAAAGGGAGAACTCGATGTTAAGAAAGTCCCTCTCCCTTTTTCAAGGTCAGTTCCCCCCTTTTTGTCGGAATACACCCGAATATGAACCTGAATGTCGAAGTTTCTTGGGCAAGACACTGAACCCAAAATTGCCTTCGAAAGCTTTGCCACCGGTGTGTGACTGAGCATTTAGATCATGATGAGCAGGTGGCACCTTGCATGGTTGCCAACGCCTTCAGCGTATGATTGTGTGTGTGTGAATGGATGAATGTTGGCATGTAGTGTAAAGCGCTTTGAGTGGTCGGAAAGGCGCTATATAAATCCATTTACCATGAACCAACATGCCAATGTCACTGGTTGGTGTTTTGAAGGATGCAGCTGAATGAAACCATTTCGTTTTCTGCAATGTATTCTCAGAGCTGCCAAGTCTTTTGGATCAGGTGAGGGAGTTGAAGGACAAGGCACACCAACCCCGTAACATCCAGGACGGGAGCCAGGGCAATGCAACTATGGGTATGCTTTGCAGATCTTGTAAAACTGACAATATTAATGACATTGGAGCATTTCTAATTGCCTTAATTAAATGAAATAACTGACATTTCGATGATATCTTCTTCACCAAGAGAAAGCTGGAACCTCCAGTGAAGAAATCAAAACTGAGCACCAGGGAGCTGGTGACATGGTGTGATCATGTTCAATAACCCCACTTACATGAATTTCCTTGGGTGAAATGTTGCATGCATAATTCAATCATTAATACATTTATATGCTTTTCATGCTAGCCTAAATAGTGCTCAAAATTCAAACCCATTATTGACTGCAAGTATATAAAATAGATTCATAGATTTTCTCCATTCAAGTCTGTGATACGGTCATATCAAATCGTAAGCTGAGAGTAGTGTCACTCACACCCCTACCAATGTGTCTGATTTCTACTAGGTGCAGTTGGCTGAAGGAGTAACTATTAAAAGAAATGTCCTTGCCCGGCTGAGCAAGGACCCAAAAAAAAAGGTCACAGAACTGATGTCTGTCTTTTTTACAAGACAATTGATGGCGTCCTCTTCTCTCTCGGGAAGCAGACGAATGCGTGGAGGAGGTTGGATGCTAAAAAGCAGCTGGACCCCAACATCGTTGCCAGTGAGTAGACCTTTTCCTTGTCCCCCAGTAGCTGAATATGCCTGTATTATAGACGCGTTTGCAAAATTCCAAAACGTTTTCTGTTCCCCACAGAATATGTACAGGAGAAGCATTCTGACTTCACCTTCAAGGACGTGACGAATGTGATGAGAACCAAACTCAACAATGAAAGCAAAAATCGGTAAATACTGAAATACCCACAACGCATGTCATGCACACATTTCTACATGTCCTCACTACAATACATTCAAAATGCCTTGATTGCTGTTGCTTTGTCACAGATTTTAGAAACATTTTGTGTTATATTAGTTTAAATTCTCATTACATCTCAACAGCAATCAATAAATCAAATGCTCTGACAAAAAAAGAAAGATAATCCGGTATCTGTGGCTGTCACAGGACTGTGAAAAACGATATGTCTGTCATAAACTGATACAGTCAGAAATAGCTCCACTTGAGCTGCTTGTTACGTGTTATCTGTGTGTACGAGCGAGTTGTCTTTGTGTGTACGAGGGGAGAGACAATGACAGCGGACCCGGTTGTGTAATTGTATTCTTTTATATTCCTAATTAAATTACATAATGTTTTACTTATTTCTTAAAGGGCCATACAATCAGAGAGAACCTTTTCTGGAGCTGCTTGGGGGTTCCCATGGAGACTAACGTGTTGCTGTTTAGAGTTCCCCGTTGGTTTTCCTTCACTCCAGTTGTTCTGACACCTGGAAACAAGTTTTGTTTCTGGGCCTGAAATTGTTCCTGTACATTTAGATGCATATATATTTTATTTTTGATAATTTGTGTTAATAAAGTCCCTATCTTTCTAATTGAAACTGCTCTGCTTGCTAACTTCTATTTGTTGATACCATACTTACTATACCATACTTTGGCCTCAACTAATATACAGTCACTTATTTCCTGCTATTGCTCTGTATGATTATTATTACCTTTTGTTTTGTTACTTCCCATTGTAAAGCGTCCTTGGGTTTCGTGAAAGGTGCTATATAAATTGAAATTATTATTATTGTTACTATAGGGATGATTACATAATTATTAAAGCTAATTAGTTAATAATTAACTATAGATATAAGATCACCACAGTCAACTCTATATAAGCTTTCTATATTATTTCGATGGTGTTTTGGGACACTATAGAGAATTACTATAGAGTAATTCTCTATAGTGTGGTCAAGAATTGTACTGTGAACAGCAGGGTCAGAAGAACGTTACTTCTCCACGAAGCCCTTGTTGCTGACATCAAAAGGAAATACCAAAAGACCAGAAATTAAAGAGATAAGCAAATCATATCTAAGGTTACTGCGGGAGAGATAGTCAAAAGGTACAGGCTGCAGAGATGGTCAGACCCTTTGAACACTCATAGCCTAAGCACATGTTCCAGAAAGCCCGTGAGCAGGTCTGCAGATGCATCTATGGAGAACAATGTAAAGACCTTCTTGACAAGAGATGAAGTCAGCAGGATAACTACAGGAAGAAAACAAACCTTTACAAGAAACAAGGTAACGATGCACAAAGGTTCCTTGTAGACACAATAACAAACCTCCACAGAAGCTTTCTGGCAGAGAACAACGGGAGGATCTCATCCCCTGCATTATGCCGCCAACGTCCCTTTTGGGTTGTGCACCCGTCCCTGTCTGACCGTGACTCGTGCAAACTGCACGAGAACCTTAGCCAGTTGAAGTTGATTGAGACCTCACATCTTGAGGCACTCACTAACATGGTGTGCTGTGATACTATTAGAAAGGACTGTATGTATGGGGAGTGTGAACACTGCAGAGACAACACAGTTCTACTCTCAAGTACACATGGCAGTGCAGAAAGGGTGTCCTGTACTCAGTGGGGGACAGAAGATAAGGCAACAAAGAATGACCTGGAGGGGCCAACAGTGAAGATAACTGTTAGACAGATTGTTGAGGGCACCCAGGAGCAACTTGCTGAGCAGCTCCACACACTCCTGAGCAAGTTCAAGAAGCATTCTTTTAATATTAGGCAGCAGTATGCCTACTGCCGTGAGCTAAGGAAGAGCAGGCCACTGATGAATGCCTAAGTCACGGAGACTGTTCTGAGAACTTTACCTGCAAGTACAGTTCGGAAATCCAAGCAGTGCACTTTGGAGCATCCCACCAGCAGGCAACACTGCATACAGGGGTTCCTTATGGAGGTGGCTTCCAAGAACCAACCTGTTTCACCACAACATCCCCATCACAACACCACAGCCCAGCAGCTATATGGGAGCATCTGAACCCTGCACTGGACCATGTGCAGGCTCCATACCCAGATGTCTCTGTGGTTCACTTTTTTAGTGATGGTCCTTGGACCCAGTACAAGCAGAAGGGCCATTGTTTCTCTTTAGCACTGAGCTGATGAAAAGAGGCCTTAATGCAGGGACTTGGAATGTCTCTGAGGCCAGCCGTGGTAAGGGAGCACCAGATGGTGTTGGCGCAGCCTGGAAGAGGACTGCTGACATGCTAATAAGCCACATCAAAGATGCACGTGAGCTCTTCGATGCCCTTTGGGAGAGCAATACATCGATTAAGGTGTTCTTTGTCAGTGAACCAGTTGAACAGGCACTTGAGAGGATGCCATCAAACCTAACAGCAGTCCCAGGAACCATGCGAATCCATCAGCTGGTAGCTCTCGCTCCAGGAGAGATAGTGTCTCGTGATGTCAGCTGTATGTGCTCTACCCAAAAGCAGTTAGCTGTGAATGTTGGAATACACAGCATTCAGCTTTCCCAAGAAGGTGCCAGTGGCAGTGTCACAGAGGCCGACCACATCCAATGGGAAGACACAGAGGTGCTGGGGCAACGGTGTGTGCTCACGTACGATAAGGATTTGTATCCAGGAATAATCCTAGCCGTGGATGAAACACAAGTTCAAGTGACCAAGCAGTTCTTCTGGTCGTGAGGATGTGCTGTGGTGTGTGTTTGATGACGTGCTCGAGCTCATCCCACCCCTCAGCCTGTGACATCCCGACACACGGACATGGAGAAAGACGTGTGGGCCAGGCTTTCTGATTAAAGGATGAACAACAAATATTCAGAGTTCAACGTTATGTACTGAATATTAGGAGCCAAACTAAGTTACATTTTACCATTATACATTTTATTAGGAATTGTTGTTACTGCCTACCAGAGGACCGATTCATTCCATTCATGTTTTTGATGGATTTGTGCTTTTTTTAATACTTCATGTTGTATCAAATGTTTTGATAGTTCAGCTGTAATTCAATTGGATGCATAATCATTAATTGCTCAGCTAAATAAATCCATACCATATAGAAAAATGTGTTGTCCTTTCAACGCTGTTATCATATTCAACCCCGTCATGCTGAGTTCAACCCTGTTATTTAATAGGTTTGTATTCATATTTTAGAGATATGAACTTAATATGAACTTTGAAGTGTTGTATTGTGTTTACAGTGTACAAGATAATCAGACAAAATATGAAACCTAAAATAAATTCTAAGTTGAATGCATATTTTTGATAACATTTGAAGGCCGATGTTGGATAAAGTTCTAAGGATCCCTTTTGCAGCCAAACGGTCTACTGATGGTCTAGAACAAATCTACTTAAATCGACTTACTTGAATCATATTCACACAGACCCCAAGTTGTTTGTGACGGGGTTGAACTCCAAACAACTTTTTGTAAGAAGGAAACTCCTAGTAATTTTTGGGATTGTATGCCTGAGGTGGGAAAATGTGTCTTCTCAAAGGTTTAAGTAGTCCTCTACCAGATGTTATGAGAAAACAATGCAATATTTTAAGGTATTTTCTTAAAAAATGCGAAGACCCAAAAGGCACCCGATTCAGAGAATCACCCAACCCATGTTTGTATAATGTAGTTAGCTCCGTGTGTTGCTGCTAGCATACATAACACCTGACGTGGAAACGTTACTCGTGGACGGGGCTACAGAGCTGCTAGAAAGACAGTGGAACCCGGTGCATTCCTCCGTCTGGATGTGGAGCACTTTTGATAAATGTTTAGACAAACTGCTCCTGTTACCGCCCTCACATGCTAAACACTATTGGCAATGAGCATTGTCCACCTCAAGACGGGTAACATTTAATCACACCTTGGAGCGCTTCTCCCGCCATCCCAGCCGTGTGTTGCTGCGTGTGTGTAAACTGCCCCGCCCCCTCGCACACAGACGGGGGAGAGGGAGATCTCATCTCGATTGGAAGGATCAAAAATACACCGACCATAGACGCATTTGTTTGTCTTTTTGCATGTTAGAAACAAGTTGGCGACACTGACGGCCCCTACATACGGCGGCGTGCGTTGCCGCTTGGCGTGTCTTGAGCTTGGGGAGTCAACACGAACAACAACCAATCACATGAATGTCCCGCCCCGGACATACAAAGCAAAAAAGCCCGATTCTTCTATCCACTCAAGCCAAAATGGATGCCGGTTTGGTAGCAAGGGTGGCATTGGTATATGCATTGTATCTCGGGAGGCGACGTCGTGTGACCGTCAAACGCCAGGGCTTATATCCCCCGGATGACCCTGCCCCGCTTCTCTTTGCCTCTTTCTCCTTGGTTTTCTCCTTTCTGAATCTCCCTCAGTGACTTCCATTTTGTCCTGCATACTTCCTCTAATGAAATGAAATAAACTTAATTTATTGAATTACTTGAAGAATTTACTAAATTGTTCCTCCATTAATGAAAACCAAATCCCTGTTTCACTGTCAATTGCATACAAGTTTTTACATGTCACACTTTATATGATGAACATGTATGACATTCATGTCTATGGGGCTATTTTATGCAATATTCATGCTACATCCATGCTGGCTAAAAGTAGGGGTGTTGAAAATAATCGTTTCTACGATGCATTGCGATGCGGACGATTCGGTCTCGATGCAGTGACGGAAGATAATCGGTTATAGAGTAGTAACGTTGCTTCCTGATTTTCCGGCCGCGGCAACGTTTTTTCTGTCACTTTAATATCAAATCGGTCGGTGACGCAGAGATCAGGGAACAGACGTGACAGCGGCACAGCAACACACGGAGCAGTCTGCTTTATCCACCAACACAAGAACACCAGTCCAGAACCAACAGCAGAAGGACCCGCTCTCAATCACTCCGTGTCTCTGAGCCGCAGCGACACGGAGTGTGTGACAGGGTCAGGGATGTATGTTTTTCAAAGATAATCACGTTACAATCATGTCAGGTTTTTGGTGGATTTAATTAAGTCTTGGATGCAAAGTATGAATGTCCTCTAGCAATTTTTAGACGATATACGTGTGTAAAGTTTGTGAAGGCAGGAGGAAAAAATCTTCCGCGATCACCGTCTCCTCTCGGTTCCTCCAAGCCCCGCCCCCTCCCTGAAAATAATGAGTGACAGGGTGATAGTGACCTGATAGAAACTTTAATATTCACTTAATCACTGAGATATAATGAAGCTAATTTAATCTCATACATTCATGGGATTTATGTAACAGTAAAACAGAGAATGTAAGTGTGCACCCACATGCAGTATTTTTGTTGTAAATCCTCCTGTTGTCTGCTGTGTTTAGACAATGGTTCAGACTCAAGTCCTGTGTGTGATGCCACATTCAGGACGTTCAGTGTCCTTTCTTAACAGAAGACCGTGGCTAGAAGCTGCAGCTCGACTGCAGAAGCATTAGCTTTTTGTTTTTGAGGATGGAACAACTTCACACACGGAGGCTAGACCTATACAATTCATTTATTTTGGTTAAATAATAAATTAATGTCAAGACATTTATGTTATTGATTTCTGAAGCACTTTCTAAATAGTAAAAAGAGAGTTCATATATATTTACTGCATGTATGCATTGATGAAAAATAAGCCATGTGCAGTAATATAGAAAATTGAGGATGCAACGCATTGGTATGAATCGTGATGCACTGTGATGCACCGGGATATCGAACCGAATCGAAGACAGGATAATCGTAATCGAATCGTGAGACCAGTGAAGATGCACAGCCCTAGCTAAAAGTAGAACATTGCTCTACTTTTGCAGTGAGCACTGCGAGAGAAGCTACTTTTTGCTCCCACAATGCAGTTCGGCGAATCGTGACGTCACCCCATTCAAAGTGAATGGGCAGAAGCGTTGAAGCGGCAACGTACGCCGCCGTGTGTAGGGGCGTAAGACTGTGAGATAATGTTTGTGTAGCAATAATACATGACCTTTCTCAACTCGCTACTCGGAGGGAAGTCGCTGTCATATCTCTCCACGTTACCTTTCTTTGGCAGAGCGACGCTTGCTTTACAAATAAGGCAAATAACCTTTGAATGTGACATCACAACAAAATATTTTTCCTCCCATTCTGGGTGGAAGTGGTCTTTAGCTTCTTGCTCGGTCCCGCACTCATTTTGTGTTTGTCTCTTATTTGTCTCTTTAACTTAATTTGAGGTTTCCCGGAACTTGACTTAACTTCTGGGTTAACAGACTGGAAAGCGAAAGCTTTTTCTGTCAATCAAGTAAACTCCTGAATTGAGTGGCAGGGAGGAGGGATCAAAACCTGTTTTGTCTATTTTAACGGAGCTGGATATTTTTTTTTATGAATGACTCGCGATCTACCAGCATTGATGAAAAAATCTAATCCATCTCATTTACCGACGAACATTTCTGCTAAAGACCGGGCAAAGCAGTTCCCCGATCCCGATGTCTTGCACGAAAGTGGGGGGAAACAATTCTGCACCCCGTGTAACTGTGTGTTGGAGCATAAGAGAACATCGACGGTGACGACCCACTTTGATTCATTCAAACATTCGAAAATGCTTTCTGCTGCTGCGGACAAGAAAGCCAAACATCGTTCACCGAGGCATCGACCTCCAAAACCCTTTCGAGGGCTACAAGAAACGAGGTGAGAAGCCTACAAGATTGAAGCTGGTCAGATAACGAACGGGTAAATTAAAACAGAATGAGGCGGAGAAGTGTGTGTGTGTGTGTGTGTGTGTGTGTGTGTGTGTGTGTGTGTGTGTGTGATTAAAATAGCCCAAATGCTTTAACAATAAATAAACATTGCATGTGTTTAATTGAATAGAAAAGGGATTTAACGTTAGTGGCAGGTTGTGTGTGAGAGAGAATAAATAAGACAGCCCAATATTTATTTTGTTCTCATATTTCGCAACTTCCCGCAATTTCACCGCATAAAACCCCCCATGTTTTATCGCATAATCAAGGATTTTAGCCCGCGTTTTTCAGGAGGGTCTATCTATAGTGTGTCCCAAAACACCATAGAAATACTATAGCAGTTGTTTGTGGTATTTCTATAGTAATACTATAGTGTTTTTTCATAAGGGGGGCGCCGTTCAAAATGGCAGCACACTGCTCCCAACACTAGGATGGGTCAAATGCAGAGAAACTATTTCCCCACAGGGATTAATAGAGTATATAAAAAAATAATTAAAAATCTCATTGCCACCATCAGGGATTCAAAGCCACCCCACGGTAAGACTGCACCAACCGTCTCTACAAAGAACTGTGTTGAGCAGCAAGACACGGCTGCTACCTCTGACACATTCCAACGTGATGAAGATTTCCTACCTGATGGGGCTTCCTGTTCTGATAATGAACCTCCCACTCAGAATCTTCCAAGGTTTAAGACGACAGCTGTAACAGTCTCATTCTCTGAGAGGGCAATAATTAAGTGTGTTGCAAACCCCAAAGACTCTTCTTGCGCCCTCAAAAATTACTGTTATGTCGTCACTTTAAGAAGCATGAGGAAGAACAACCTGAAATTGCTGAAGCATTTACGTTCCCTAAACACTCTAAAAGAGAGAAAACGGTTACTTGAAAAGCTGCGAAACAAAAGTAATTACCATCATAATCAAGAGACAATGCAGAATCAAAGCGGACCACGGAAACTAAAACCACGAAGATCAAATGTCTCACTGGATGCCAACAAATATGTGCACTGTGTATATTGTAAAGGCATGTTTGTCCGCAAAGAACTTTGGCGCCACATGCGTGAAGGATAAAGATAAGGCAAAAGTAACAGTGAATATAAGATATAGTAAATCCTAAAAACATTGAGCTGTCTGAGTGGAAAAGTACTGTGTTAAAGTTTACTGCTGAGAAGCCTCAGCAGTTGGCCGGCTACATCCTGTTATCTTCAAGGACTAGAACACCATGTTACGAGTATGTGTGGCCCTGACCTTCAAAAGGCGCAACTCTCTTGTGAGCGAAAACCAAATAAGGCGGTAATAAAGACACATCGAAATTAGGAAGAGGGAATAGGGCCCTGGCCCTGACCGTGGCTAAAACTGGGTGTGGCTGGGCAGCAAAGGCAGATTGCAGCACAGAGAGCACCAAAGGTGGGGGCTTCACAGCAAATACTATAAAGAACAAGATATATTCAGGATTCAGGGCTCTCTTCAACTGGGATCTTACACTGACGAGCTTGTCACGGTGGGAACTCAAGAAGGAGTCCAAAGCGCTTTGTGGTATAGTACGGATTGATATATCTTTGTTGAACTGTGTAATAAAGTGCTTATTTGAAGAAACAATCCATTGGAGTGCAAAGTCTAGTTTTGTACAGCTAACAGAGAAAAGTGTCCAGGACACAATTCCTTTTCCCTCAGCACTAAGAAAGGTCATCGGCAGATCCGGACGGCGACCCCGCTCTGGCCATATCCAAACGATCTGCGCGGAGGACGGACCTGGTCCGGTAGACTCCAACAGCTGATGTCCTTCAAAGACCGTCTCAGACACTGAAGCAACTGGTAGGGCCAAAGTCCTAGTTCTGGCTGATATTGCAGAGTCAACTTTCTCCCACGCAATTTCTCCTGCTTTGTGGAAGATCCTTGGAAATATGAAGCAAGATGAAGTGGCTTCAGTTTCACGGAATGACTTCCTCCGTCACTCGACAATAAACATGGTAGTGATTCGACAACATTCAAATATATCAGACAGAAAGTCCGTAAACTGGGCAGGCTCTTATGAGCTTGAGAAGCAAACGCTCCTTATTCAGTTTTGAATATGCTGTAAAACCAAACAACTTTTACAAAGCTATTGAGGCAGTCAGAGATGTCGCTGGTTACGCTGAGGAGAAGCACTGCTACCTCATACCAAGTCTGGCTCTGAAATTAGGACATTCACTCAATTGTATTATTCTGTGTAGAGCCATTGCTGCAGAAGATGAGTTGATGATCAGAGCGTTTCACACAACTGTGCACTAAAGAACGGAATGAACTTATCTCCCACACGGCTCTTGCTACTTTGATCAAGTCTAAGTTTAACAGACCGTGTACAATACCTTTTGGATGTGCAGCTCCTCCACCAGTACCTGGAGAAGAAATCAGCTACTGCTATGGAGAACCTTCAAAAGAACGAGACTTCACAGAGTTATGCAGAACTAGCCAGAGTTACACAAGCTCAAATAAGTATCTTCAACAGGCACCGTGCAGGAGAGGTCTCAACGATGACACTTGAAGCATTCGGGAAAAGAGACCAGACTGAGCTTCAAGAGGACATTGCTGTTGGCCTCTCACCACACACACACACACACACACACACACACACACACACACACACACACACACACACACACACACACACACACACACACACACACACACACACACACACACACACACACACACACACACACACACACACACACACACACAGCTTGCGTAATAATGTACTGCACAGCTTGGAGGTGCAGTGCTGCAGGCATATTGTCATTCAAGAGATGCGTAGTTCTTTTGGAAAGCATGTTTTTCTTTTAGCCTATTTACCTCGTTAACGTAACTAATACTCATTACATTGACACATGCATTATTTGTGATTAAAATAATGGTTGTTGGTAATGTATTAGCAACCCCCATAGATGTATGGTTTCACTGCGTCCGTGGGAGCTCAGACCCCTCCTTATGGGAGCTCCGCTCCCATTGGCTTCTACATAACTCGAACCCCGGATGGGGGGGAAGAGGGGTAATTGATTTTGTTTTATATTCTCATACATTGTTGTCCTGCATGCACTTAATTTGTTTTCCATTTGGTATCTTTTCAGATGAGTCAGCCTCCCCCGCTCTCCCTGCAGGCAAGTCCAAGCCTAAAGTGGGCAAGGGTGACAAAGGGAAAGGCAAGGCCCAGAAGAGAACCCACCCCCTGGTGTATCATACAGCGTCACAGAGGCGCAGGAGGAGACAATGGCTTGCTGGGTGAAGAGTAAGAAGCTACTGTATGACATGAAGGACAAACAGAAGGCATTCAAGAGGCACCTATGGGAGGGAAAGGCTGCGGAGTACAGGTTGGATTGTAAGTAGAAACAAATGTACATTTCAATTACTTTCAAATAGTTGACATACATTGCTGTCAATGGACATTTCAATGATTGTACTAATTATTGGTTTTGATTTCTGTCATTGCAGATCATTCAATTCTGAAATGGTACCAAACACAGAGGACTCGATTCTCAAAGCTGCGGGAGGGCCGACGCAAGAAGAAATCCCAGAAGAGGTCTGGTGATGGTCTGTTGAGTGGTGACGAGGAAGACCCCATCCTTGCTGAGGAGGCCAGTTGTAACAACCGGAAAGGTAAACACCGGTAGTCACTCACGGTAACGCCCACCCAGCCAGTGATTCGCTGTTGGTTGGCGCCTCCATTCAATTCTCCCTATATAGTTAGACGGAGCAGGAAGGGGAAGTGTGTGAGATCGTCGGAGCAACACGCTCATCCGTTCAGAAACCAGCAGTTAGGTTGTTTAAAGTCCGTGTTACCGTTTGTCTGATCCGCCGTCATCATACCCTTCTGTCGCTTCACGTTCCCGCATTATTGTTTGAAAAACTGAAAGGAGCCGGCCATCTCCCAACCACCTCCCAAACCAGGACTGGATTAGTAAACATGACTGACATTCCCCCGTGGTAATTGACTGTTTTATTTATTTTGAAGAAAACCCGAAGTGGAACGTTTTGGATTTAAAATTGAACTGTGGGAAGAAGGATTGTTTGAGGGGTATTCAAAATACACTTGCTATTTGTGATTATAATTTTGAGTGCTGTCCTTTCTTATATTTTCTAATGTCATTCAATGTTGGGTGTTTGCAGTGAGATGTATACACCTTTGTGCAGTACAGACTTACTAAAACTGACTGACTATCAAAATCTGAAACGTCAGGAGAGAGACCTGACTGGCATCCCAAAAAAGTACATAAAGAACCTAAATAAGTAAGTCAAACTGTCACACAGTGAGAATGACCGTGACAAGTTCATCCGCCGGGTCTTTGGGTTTCTGAAGCCACACATCAGACGTCACAACAAGGAAACACCAGCTAGTGTGAGTATATCATTGCAATTAAATTAAAACGGAACTTTGTCGAAAATGTTCAATTTCCCACATTTGTTTCCAAATATAACTTTCAAATTTACTTTACTGAGAGTTACCGGAGCATCATCCCGTGATCTCCAAGAAAGGCTGGTTCAGTTCATCACTACAGAGCAGCCACTCCTTTCTGCAAGTACCTGGAAACTGAACTGGATCGTCTGCATGATGCCTGCCTGGAACCTGCGTATGAGGACATCACCACAGTGCTTAACCAGTAAGTATGTACAATTGCATACATTTAAAATTCATTTATTTGATGTCACACATTTTATTGCATGCTAAATTTGAGCTTGTATTAATCCTATGCTGTTTGTCTTTCCAGTTACCGGAAGATGTCCAGACAGTTCAGGATGAGGGAAGCGGCTGGTCCCTTTGTAGATGTCCCTTCAGCATTACAGTCGCAGCAGCAGAGGCCAGTTGCTGTGAACCCAGTCTACACATCTGCCCTCCCAGCAGTACCTACTTCTCCGCCAGCAGGGTCCCAGCCAGTGGCCTAGGAACCCACCTCCGGCATCAGTGTGGAGATCCCAGGAGTGTGGCTACATAGAGCAGGTGAACCAGCAGCACGAGTTGGAGCAACAGCAGCAGTACCTCACCCTCCAGCCAGCCAGCACGACTACTCAGGGCTACGTTACTTCTCAGCCTCCTCAGCAGCAAACCAGTGGTCCTTGGCAGCTAACACCCCAGCAGCCAGTCCAGGGTCCTCCGCCGCCTCCTCTTCCAGCTCAGCAGTCCCAGCACAATGTCACCCAGCACAGCCTCAATATCTCAGCTGTACTGCCACATGACGAACATTAAAAAAAAAGACACAAACTTGATTGTATGTAATAAAAATTGTCAGTGGTCTTTTCAGACTTTGTCCTTTTTTGGGTTCTTACATTACAAGTTATTTTCATTTCTATGTTAAAGTACTATGGGACTTTACATTTTGGAAACTTGAGATTTTTATAAATCTCAATCTAAATGTTGGGCCTTTATTTGATTAATAAGTGGAACAAAGAAGAAGAATTTTCAATCAAAATTTTTAAAACAAAATGTATTCACATTGTGAACATCACATAACATGCTGGAGGTTAACATTTCATTGCATTCATTGCGGCGTGCCGTTTAATCATTTAAAAGAGAAGGGTTTAGAAAGTGTCTCACTATAGGAAATATGCATTCCACAGTTGCCTACAATGATAAGCAGGCATTTCTTTGTATTTTCTTTTTGTTTACGAGAAACATCTATTAGAACAGGCCCAGCCACAATTGAAATCCTGGCGCCGTGGCTGTTGTACGATACAACTGCAACGAAAACAATGTAATATTCTTTTCAGTTTCACAGAACACACATTGGGTTGTTTACATGATTTTGTTGTGCAATAAAACAACCAGAGAAGCGATCTGCAAGCAAACATCGCGCACCGTGTCCTCATGCTCCTGTTTCACCTGCTTAACACAGGTGTCATCACTGCTACTGATTTCGATTGAGCAGTTCACGTGATGACAACGTGAAATAAGACAATCTGTACCTGTAAGAGTTGCTCATTGTGTTCTCTGAGGTGCATCAAAAGAAGAAATACTGCTGCCTTCTGTTTCCTTGTTCTCTCATCAGAGTATGCCATTCTGCAGGAGCTGAATTGTGATTGAAGCTTTGGGAGTTAGCCTTTTATATGTCCACGTTACCATGACACATGGGAAACGATGTGATAAGATGCCCTCACGAATGCCTTACAAAGGGCAACATGGACACACGAAGTCAACACGAAAATGAACCTTCTCAAGGTCCTTCGGCAATGTTTTGCCATGCCAAAGATTTTGCCACCGCAAAATTCTAGCACACTCAAGCTGGTTTCTCCAAAATGACCTACCCCACCTTTAATTTACAATGTGTTATATGTTTTGGGTGTTTTTACTTTATAATGTTACTACATTTATCAGATGCCACCCAATCGCTTAAAATTCCTAATTTACTGATGGGTAAATCTTAACCAATACAGGTTTAATACCATGGATATTTAGAAATGTTATTTTACATGTTCCCTATACTGCAAGTGTTAAGAAGTTGAAAATATGTTTGAATTGCTTCTTGGGTTCACAGACTGTTTGTGTTTGAGAGCAGTGACCTCCAGCTCGACAGCACAATAAGCCACAGGATTTATGTTAGGGATAAGGTGAGAAGTTCGGTCATCAGGGAGGGACTCGGAGTTGAGCCGCTCCTCCTTCGCGTCGAAAGGAGCCAGTTGAGGTGGTTCGGGCACCTAGTTAGGATGCCACCTGGGCGCCTCCCTGGGGAGGTGTTCCAGGCACGTCCAGCTGGGAAGAGACCGAGGGGTAGACCTAGGACCAGGTGGAGGGGTTATATCTCTTCGCTGGCCTGGGAGCGCCTTGGGATCCCCCAGTCAGAGCTGGTTGATGAGGGGAAAGGAACGTTTGGGGCTCTCTGCTGGAACTGCTACCCCGAGACCTGACCACGGATAAGCGGGAGAAGATGGATGGATTTCTGTTATAAAAAACAACAACATAAATTATGCTCAAAAATGCTTCTTTTTTACTCAGAGTGTGCCCTGGTGTTACCCCTGCATTCTGCCTGCCTTTGTCACCATAAATGTCACCAAGCAGTGAACGAAGCCTGGCGGGTCGATACGCTCTGAGCAATGGCCTTCACTCTCTCAGCGAGTATCTCAATGACTGTAGGTTTGCACAGCGGCCGGTGTGTGTGACTGTGTGTTTTGTATCCCAGTGTGTGATGCCATGGCCCTGAATGAAGACGTACGCCTACCCCTAGATTCCACCGGGTCCGGCCGTGGCGTCCGCAAGCTTCGTGGCCACTCTGGTCAATGGGTGCTATTCCACCAGACGCGCCGCGTTACGGCTCAGAAGCGTCTCGCCGCTGGGCTCTGCTCTAAATAGGATTCAAGTCTATTTTTTGACGCGACGCAGCGGTAAGGTAATGTCGGGCAGGCAGGAAGTGGAACGTTCAGAGCATATATAGCATGTGTATGTATACATACATACACTCACAAACTAATTTTGCAGACCCTATCCCTCCGTGGTATTTCAAGTAGGAGGAGAAATGCCAGCGTTCTCCTCCAGTTTACAGGCACTGTGTAAATTATATATATATAGAATAATTATGATGATGAATGTATTTTTTTACCACTAAAATACAGCAACACATCTTTGATTCATGTCGTTTATAACTGGAATATTACAATTATTATTAACTTTGTCTGTACAAAGTTGCCTGTCCAGGAAATATGCCCAAATCAACAAAAACTGCGAGCCGGTAGGCAAGGCGCTCCGCTTCTGAAACGCGCCCGGTAGGGTATGACGCCAGACCAAAACCCGCGGCGCAGCCGTGACGCGTAACCCGGCGGAATCTAGGGGTTAGACGGGAGAAAGCACCCTGTACTCCTGTTGCTTAGAAAAGTACAACTGGGAACACAGGCAGTGGTGAAAGTAACTAAGTAGATTTACTCAAGTGATGTACTCAAGCACAATTTTGAGAGACTTGTAAGTTACTTGATTATTTCTATTTTATGCTACTTTTTTCTTCTATCTATCTTCGATTGTGATGAATGATGTGAAATCTAATCAAGTGTTGAATCAGACTTTAGTTCCACCTGGAGTAAATCCACAACCTACCCTGCAGTCTACAAAGTACTTCAGACTAGCTGCGGCTTTACCAGCTTTGAGAACACTTTAATGATCAATCATTGTAAAACACATCATAGATATTATTCTGAAATGGACCAATCTGCAGAATGATTATAAAGATATGAATTATGCCAGATTATAGCTAATAGCTAATTTCCATCTGCAGTCCTCAGGCAGGTACATAACAATCAACAAACACTAAACACATTACATAATCTTGGGTGTGTAAAATAGCCCAATTTCTTTTACAATAAATAAACATTGAATGTGTTTAATTGAATAGTAAAGGGGTTTAACGTTAGTGGCAGGTTGTGTGTGAGAGAGAATAAATAAATAAGACAGCCCAATATTTATTTTTTCCGCATATTTCACAACTTCCCGCAATTTCACCACATAAAATCACATAACACCCCGCATGTTTGATCGCATAATCAAGGATGTTAGCCCGCGTTTTTCTGGAGGGTCTATTTAGTGCAGATCTTGAGTTTCTGCAACTCTGTTCACGGCGAAGCTGAAAAAAGCTCCTCAATGGTGGTTGTAGAATTGTGAATGATTCTGAATACCAATCGAACTCAGGAAAGCAGAACAAGACTTGTTTATAAAGAACCTCAATTGGTCTTAGTTGCTTGGGACCGGCAGGTTATGCAGTAGGGAATAATTATGTGAGAGAATCATGGTGTGCAAACATGTTTTTGATGCTTATATGGTAAGTGAGTTCCTAATATGTTTACATTTGAAAATGTTACATTTCTAGTCATGTTTCTGATATGGCTTTCAAAAGTCAAATTCGCATCCAAGATAACTCCCAAATATTTGACCACATTAACGTTTTTAATTATCTGACCATGTACACTAAGCTGTGGATGCGTTGTTGGTTTTTTCTTATTCGTGAAATACATTGTCACTGTTTTGTTAGTGTTTAAAGTAAGACACAAGTCATTTAACCATTGAGCAACTGTGTGCAGCGTCGACGAGAGCTGAGAGGCAACTATCCCATGAGTGTAAATCACTGTGTCAGCAGCATACATCTGGATGTCCACATCCTCACAAACTGATGGGAGATCATTCATATATATGCTGAACAACAATGGTCCAAGAATTGAGCCTTGTGGCACTCCGATTGAGCATGGTATAGTTTCTGACAAGTTATTATTCATACAGACACATTGAGAACAACCAGCTAAATAAGACCTGATCCATTGTAACTGACTGGTTGAAGTTGTTGAGTTTTGATTCAAGGTTCAGGGCCGGCCCTTGGCATAGGCAGTGTGACTACCCGATTTGCATTGCGCACGCGCGAGATGGTCCGCCATATTGGACAGCTACATATGGCAACCCAAATAGGACACTTGACGTCTAGACGGCTGCCCTATTTGCATTGCACATGCGCAAATCATAAACGTCTCAGAGATGGGATGCCAGAAGGTGGAAAGACCTTTCAAATTTAGCAATAATTGTCATATAAGAAAAATAGTGACCTAATACAGAGATTTGTTCTTGAATCAACTTTTTTATGGAAAATCTTTTATGTAATTTTATTTGAAATAAAATGAAAGACATTCACAGTTAATGTAATTAGATATAAATGATTAATGCCATACATTCACAGTACATATGTATTCAGTATGATAGCTGTCTAACAGAAGTAAAATCCATTTCTCACTGATTCTAAGAATGTACTTTACCCACTAAAAGGAGTTGTTAAATAATAGTGAAGTCACGTTGTAATAACTCATCTCTAAGGTTTGCTGGTTAATGTAGTAAACATGTATTCTCGGAAGGAGGCTAAGAATGTGTTTTTAGAAAAATAAACGTACTCTTTAAGTTTAGGTTTAAACCGGTGGCGTCATCGTGGCGGTGACTTCATTCATTCAATCCAACGAGGAGCTCAGTGATTTTAAAATGGCTCCCATCAATCACTGAGGAGTCACTGACGACAGACATGGAACGATTAGAGCATTTTGCTAATTGAAATTTGAGAGTCATTCTGCAACCTTTACGTTGCGTCTGCTTGTGTCCGTGTGTGTCTGCTCACGACCATGCCTCTGGTGTAAAGGGCCCAACAGTGTCTATTGTTATTCTGCATGTGTGTAAGTGAGCATGTATGCCGTAGTGTGTGTCACCCCATATGCATGTACAGTATTGAGCTCTCCGTGTTTACATGTGACAAATACAAATGATTGATGTGTGCCAATCATTTTTGTAATCCATCATGTTGCTCTTTGCCAAAGTGAAGTCACCATGTCAGCAGCACTGACCTACAACACGCTCAACTTAATGCAATTCTATCAGTGATTTAGAAATGTATATTATCTACCATGACATGACCGTGGGGAATAACTGGCCTCTAACACAGTCAATCAATCAATCAATGTTTATTTATATAGCCCAATATCACAAATGTTACATTCGTCTCAGTGGACTTCACAGTTTGTACAGAATATCAGTATGACAATACGACACCCTCTGTCCTCAGACCCTCTGTCCTTAGTCCCTCTGTCCTCAGACCCTCTGTCCTCAGACCCTCACATCGTACAAGGAAAAACTTCCGGAGAAAACCCACAGTTTAAAGGTAACATGGAGAAACCTCAGGGAGAGCAGCAGAGGAGGGATCCCTCTCCCAGGACGGACAGACGTGCAATAGATGCCGTGTGTAAATTGAAAGATAATACATTTGCAACATAGGTCAACTCTTTACCTTTTACAGACAATGTTTATGTAGAAACCAAAATAATGTAGTAATATGAATACACTCTTTTGATATCCAACATATATTTGTGTTCAAATCCTACGTAGAACCTAAAACACAATCATATTTCTTGTTAAACATTTCTTCTTATTTTTTCAATCGTACTATTAATAGTTGTAAAGATAATTCCTCTCACTGTGTTTATGTTTGCTTCACTTTACACCAAAGCAATTTCCTTGAATATGTAAAAACCCGAGTGCATATGATTTACAACGTATTTGATATAAATTATTTTAGCTCCAATTAGCATTTTTTGTAGATCAACAGCTGTTGGAATAAATAATTGAATCAACAGCTTTATTCCTAAAGTATATGAGTAAATACAATTCATGAAAAGCAAACCGCACATCTTCAATCTAATCCTGGGGTTACGGCTGCTGCCTTTCTGGTCGTCTCCTGCCTTATATGTAAATTAGCTGTGCGGTTGCCCTGACGTCATTGGCTGCAATCTCCTGCTCCGCCTCCCGAAGATTGCGATTGGAGCACGCCGGGCCCGACACACTCCAATCGCAGCACACAGCCGGCGCGCACCTGCTGGAGATGACTTCAAAGCCTGTGACTGACGATCACTCTGGAGGCTCTGGCCTCAGGTCGGTTAAATTAAATCCTTGCTTCCCTCACTTGCGTCGTTTTCCCTGTGACTAGTCCCTCCCACCAGGGAAGCATGGAGGGACGCAAGGAAACCACGAGACGCAGGGAAATGAGTTTTTGTCTGTCCTTTTGTCCTCACCTCCTATGTCCTCCCTGCTTTCTCAAAGTTTTCTTATTTCCTTTCCTTGTCTACTTTCCCCATAATTTCTCTTCCATTTCTTACAAACCTAACCGTAATCATATTTTTAGCTACTTTTCCTTCGCTCTTTTCTTCTTTATTTTCCCCTCATGACCTCGTTGTTCCATTCTCCCCTGGTCTTTCTTCTCCTTCACCTTTCCACCCTCTTTGTTTCCTCTCCTCACTTCTCTTCTCAGTGAGACAGATATGCTGACAAAGATCGGCTGCTGGTGCAAAATGTTACAAAGTTGGCGCAAGAAAGGTCACCAGTCAGAGTGGATCGTGATTTGTCGTCAGTTGGAATTATGGACCGAAGCGCCGAATTATAACTTGTCTTATTATTTTGAAAATGGACTCCTCTTACAGTTAGAGGTACGGTGGCCGACAGGTGCAAAGGTGTTACAACGGCCCAAAACACTTCCATTGGAAGAAATACGATGCAATATAAAAACACAAATGTGCCAAAACACATGCAAATGAAGAAACGAGGGGTTACGTATTGTAACCCTGGTGGTCAAAGCCCAGGCGGAGCCCTCTACTGGACTCTATTAGTACTACTCTCCATCATGTCGTGCGTGCATTCACCTACTGAGTTGCATAAACGTAACCGGCCAAGCCTACCTGAATGCGCGCGCAGGCCCACAGTATATAAGCCGTCATCCTACACCAGGGGTCGGCAACCAGAGTCTCGATCTCTCTCCCCGCAGAGGACCGGACATCGGAGAGCAGCCACGCCGTCTATTCTTTTTTGCCTTGCCTTTTTGTTGCCTTTGGCCACATTGACTTTTGTTAAATAATTACCTTTTCCTATATATTCGTGTCCTTCCCACGCTTTTGGTTACGGCCAAGAGCCAGGCCATGACAGATGGGGGCCGTCTGCTTCTTTGATCTGTGATACATGTGACATCTGATGCATCCGGACTTTGGAGGTCCTGATGGATATTATTAAATTCATGCACCCCAGCTTTGGATTCAGATGGGTTCTAAAGGTCATTTTATTCCCTGATAAATGCTTAGGAAAATAAAGTGTTTTTGATTTCCTCAGAAGACAAACACCTAGATATTAAGACCAAAATATTTACTGGCATTATTTTGTCCAATCTACTTATTTACTTCAGTTAATACCAACTATTTATACATTTTCTGACTTTAAACCCTTGAAATGAATGCCGGTTTGTCAACGCGAGTTGAGAGTCGATGATTGTAGCGGCGATCACGCATCAAAAAAGGCCACTCATGGAGGTTAGCAGTTCCCAACGCGTGTTGTGGTGAAGGATGAGGTCCACCATGACGTAATTTGTAATGCTTTATTTCTTTATACAACGTTAAAATGTTCTTTTACGAAGGCCTATCTAAAAGCTTGGTTAAAACATAACAATCACGCACACGCTCAGACACGGTTGAAAAACGTGTGGCTTCCTCTCTAGCCTCTCATCCCAGCTGATCACCTGTGCCCACATATAGAGGTTAATTATAGGGATGCACGATAATTATCGGCCCGATAATTATCGGTCCGATATTAGGAATTATGACGTCATCCCGAATAGCCCCGATAATATACAATATATTTTTTGAGTAAAAAAAAGAAAGAAATCCTGCGGTGTGGGTGGATTGGGATGAGGGGCGCTTGTTTTTCACTCTGCTCCTCCCGTTTTGCCAGTACTGTGGTGTTAGTGGTTTAGGAAGAGGGGAGTTCTTCACAAATCCAGCGCTCCCTAATACTTCGAACCTGATCAGTCACCTGAAACATCGCCATCGCTACGATGGTGTGTTAAAAGCGTACGAAGACAATAATACAATACAGTGTGTGTGTGTGTGTGTGTGTGTGTGTGTGTGTCTGCGCACGCGCGTTGGAGCTATGTGCAACTCAAGGCATATGCTCGAACCGGAGCTGCCTGGACGCTGCAATCATGTTGCTGAGTGTGCTGACTTTTCGTACAATGTCCCGCTGTCTGCTTCCTGCATCAAGTCAAGTGCTCGGCGCAGTTGTGTGGATAGAGCGCTCCTCTGTTTTCATTTAAACAGCTCCTTATATCCGTTAGCGCAGCTAGCTAGCACCAGATGCTAACAACAACAATGCACGTAACGTCTCTCTCTTGCTCGCTCGGACCACACATACACACACCCTCCCGGTCCTCCAGATGGCCAGTCGGTGCCTGCCGGTGAGCGTGGAAGTGTGGTCTGCCACAAGCGGGCGGCAGGAGCGGGGCTGTCAGCATCAGCTTGTAGATGGTATTTTAAACTCGATGCGCTCTGAAGCTACGGGGCGGCCGAGGAAAAAAAATACACATGCGTTAATCGCTTTAAAATAATTAGTGGCGTAATTGTTATTATTATTTTATTATCGGTTATCGGTATCAGTATCGGTCTTGAGAAGCAGGAAGGTATCGGTTTCAAAAAACCAATATCGTGCATCCCTAGTTAATTACCTCCGGTGCTCCCAGGTGCGCAGATTGGATGATGACGCGTTCACACACATAGACAAACCCTGTGCACAACCCAAAGCACATTGGCTCCAACACACTCACCTAATTGTGACTGTATAATAAAGTGACAATTACAGCAAAACACCAGTGGAGTGAATTATTAGTAAAGAGCACAAGTGTCTCAGTCCATAGTGTCCAAAAAGGGAAAAAGTAATCCGAACATAGGGATCTATGTCAGTTCTTCATTCAGCTTCCTGGAGAAGACAGATCTTGGTGACTGGTCGTTCCAGTATGCTGCATGTTGTCTGGATTTAACAGACCGCACCAGTCCATGTGCGTCAGGAAAGGTCTGCAGTATTTTCCCTAGCAACCAAGATCCACGGGGGGCAGTAGAGTCTGCAACGATGACGATGTCTCCTGTGACGAAACTCCTCTTCTCCTTTGTCCACCGTTGACGTTCTTGTAACAGTGGAAAGTACTCCCGGATCCATCTGCTGCCAGTAAGAAGGTGCTCAGCTTTCATGCCACGAGATGCCTCATCTGCTGGATTTTGCTTCGTACCAACGTACCTCCATTGTGAGATATCAGTGGCATCTCTTATAGCAGAAATCCTATTGGCCACGAAGGTGTGAAAACGCTTTGTTTCATTCCTAATGTTCTTCAGTACAGCTGTGCTATCCATGCAGAAGGTTGAACCTTTCAACTCTAGCTGCAGATCAGCTCTCAGCATCTTGTCAACTCGCACAGCAGCTGTTGATTCCATTCTCGGGATTGTCACTCTCTTTGCTGGAGCAACTCATGCTTTCCCTAGCAGGACAGCTAGATGAATGTCCTTCCGTTCATTCTGCAACCACGGGTATGGAACTGTGCCGTATCCATGCTCACAGGTATCGAAAGATCGTGGAGTTGGGCACTTGTGGCCTGTCCAAAGTCTTTAGGCTTGATACACCTTGGCACACTGAGCATGCTTAGCTTTTGAAGGTCTTCCAGCCACTTCACCCACTGCAGCTGATTCGTTTGATCATCCCAGCTGTAGCTTAATCTGCACAGGTTTTGCAGCAGTAGTTGCTGTTCAGTGATGTCCCTTTAAAGCTTGGAGAACATAAATAAAATAGCTTTTGAAAATATGTCCATCTTAAGGTGCTTAATTTTAGATAAATATAGTGTAGCAGCAGCTTGAGTGTCCCTTTTTCTTTGCTAACCGTTTCACATCATGACTTAACAGTTTCAGACGATGATAGAACAATATCAGTCTTTACATCATAACAATTGAGCCGTTTTAAAGTTTCTCTTTCTTTCCCTCTTATATTGCAGCCCCTCTCTCACTTTGTTTTATTCAGTGTGAGAATTGAGCTCGTGCTTGTCCTGCCAGGAGTTTAAATCTGGGCTGAAATGGAGTCAGGGCCATTCTCTCACACACATGCAGGTGCTCTTTGGTGACAGGGATGCAAACACAGATTTGGTGAAAACAGAGAAACCAATCGCTTTCTCCGCCTCCTGTTCCTTCAATGTTCTCATTTTAAATGGCACAGCCTGAACTGAATGCCAATGAATGATACAATCAAATAAATCTTCTTCTCCTTCTCTATTAAGCAGTGCATGAGTCTGACCTACTTGGGAGAATCAGACCTCCGGTGTGTGGCTTGCTCATTACCGTTCCCAGAGTGGTAATACTGCTTGTCAGTGACTTACAGATCTGGTACGATTCAAATAGTTACGTGTACTTTGTTATCAACACATGCTTATGTATGCCAAGCAATTGTTACCTTGAGCAGCCTGGGGTTCCACAGGGGCTGAGCGGGTTAAAAAAAAAGAAGAGCTTCTCCACCCCTCTGGTCTCCTTCAACATCATGAGCTTCTTGGTGGGAGGGGTTACAAAAAGAAGAGCTTCTCCACCCCTCTGGTCTCCTTCAACATCATGAGCTTCTTGGTGGGAGGGGTTACAAAAAGAAGAGCTTCTCCACCCCTCCGGTCTCCTTCAACATCATGAGCTTCTTGGTGGGAGGGGTTACAAAAAGAAGAGCTTCTCCACCCCTCTGGTCTCCTTCAACATCATGAGCTTCTTGGTGGGAGGGGTTACAAAAAGAAGAGCTTCTCCACCCCTCCGGTCTCCTTCAACATCATGAGCTTCTTGGTGGGAGGGGTTACAAAAAGAAGAGCTTCTCCACCCCTCTGGTCTCCTTCAACATCATGAGCTTCTTGGTGGGAGGGGTTACAAAAAGAAGAGCTTCTCCACCCCTCCGGTCTCCTTCAACATCATGAGCTTCTTGGTGGGAGGGGTTACAAAAAGAAGAGCTTCTCCACCCCTCCGGTCTCCTTCAACATCATGAGCTTCTTGGTGGGAGGGGTTACAAAAAGAAGAGCTTCTCCACCCCTCTGGTCTCCTTCAACATCATGAGCTTCTTGGTGGGAGGGGTTACAAAAAGAAGAGCTTCTCCACCCCTCCGGTCTCCTTCAACATCATGAGCTTATGGTGGGAGGGGCGAGGTGACGATGTCTGACCAGTCCGACAGCTGGGCCCTGAGGGTCTTAATGTCCAGCTCCTTCACACTGTCCACAATCAGCTTCCTATTACGTTTTGCCTTGGTCTCTTTCACTGTGGAGTGAAGGAAAAAATGAATACCAGAGGTGGGAGTAAGTCCTACATGTGCAAGTCCCAAGTCACTGTGGTGAGAGTCAAGCAAGTCAAGTCATTGCTCAGGTCAAGCAAGTCAAGTCATACGAAATTCTGATGAATAAGCCCAGTTTCCGCATTTCCTCATCAGGTAAAAGACAGTGGTTATGGAAATGGATTCAACCCACACTATGATCTTCATTACATACAGTTATTTGAAATCTAATTTAGACCGATTACAATCATATTAGATTAATTTTAACCCTAGAACTGCAGACATTATAGCTAGGACTCAAAAAGTCTGTTCAGGCAGAATTCCAGGTAAGAAAATCATACACAGGGATGCAAACACACGTATGGTGAAAAAAGAGAGAACTATTCGAAGCAGAAAAAAACCGGCGTAATTTACCATCTGACAAAGGCCTGTGCTGTAATGCTTCAATTAACTGGCTATTCTTTATATTCTACTCAGATCAATAGGAGACAGAGATGTTAAGTTATAAATCAAGGGTTTGTATTATTATTTACAGCAGGGGTGGGGAACTTTTTTCCTTTCAATTTTTACAACATCCTCCGAGGGCCGTACAAATTATTGAACTCAACCTCTACTTAAAAAAACTAAAATCACAGCCCATTCACTTGGCCTTTCTTTCATGCTGTGCAAATAAAAAGCAACCTCTGAATCCAGATATCTCACCATGACTCACGTATGCATGCACGTGCACGGTGTGACATGACCACCAAAACAGAAAGATATGGACACAATGTGTGCAAATGTATTTTGTATCCTATCCATGTGAACATGATTTAAGTGGGGGGGGGCCTAACCTCCTCTAGGGGGGTCCGGGGGCATGCTCCCCCGGGAATATTAAATATTGAAGTTAAAAGCATCAATCTGGTGCACTTTGAGAGCAACATTAAGAGATCTATGGATACATCTCTCAACACCAAGATGAAACAGAACTGTACGCAGATTCTTCTTTTTGGATATTTTACAAATCACTCCCCTTTTAAACTCTATTCTTGTTATTTTTAACAACTTTTTTGTTACTGTCATATAGTATGTTATACCTGTTTTTCATTTAGTCTCATTAATAACTATAATGATCATATCAAGGTGTGCCTTAACCTCACTGCGCTGAGGTTATTCGAGCCTCTCAGGAGATAGCTCTTCCACCTGGTTGTAAAAAAGCTCTTTAAATTCGTTAGCATAGCTAGCTAACCAGATGCTAACAACAACAGATCGCCACTGTGCTTACAACTAAAGACACAGCCACGCAAACACTGCGGCATGTGTACGGCTCCTTATGGGTATTGCAATATTTGAAGGGTTGGAGCGGCGTTCTGGTGCTCTCTGTCAGCACTCCTTTTCAGACAAGACATATACCACGTGAAGACACGTTACGCTCGTGTTGTGTTCAAGGAACCTGTCCTTGGCCAGGAAAAACAGGTACTCGCTTTAATTATTTTTGCGGTCTAGATTTCTTCTTCTTTTTTGAAGTGAGAAGTTGTCCGTTGACTCCCCACCTCCAAAACGAAAACTCTTCGGTTCTCCACGAATTACACAAGTCACCCAAATCAGCGTTAAAAAAAGAGGGAGGCACCAACAAATCCTCTATTAATGTATTGATTATAGCTCCGGGTCCGGATAGGTCGGCCTCTGGGTCCGGACCCCTGCTTTAAATGAATGCAGCCTCCACAATGTAAGAGGACATAGATAACTGGAGGTGGTGCCTGAGGAACATCCATGGGGTCAACTAAAAGGTTGAAGGCTTCTTTTCAAAATACTTGTTAGTTTTGTTGACATTGGCATCACTTTGTCATTGTCTCCGTCTCCTTGTGAGGTCTGTACATTTGTGCATTGGTAGGATTTGTGTTCCGGTATACATTGGTACTTTAGTTTACTTTACAAGTTGGCTGGTTTTTCTTTTTTGTCCATTAAACTCAATTTGTGGCGTTTCCGCACTTTTTTTCTCGTGCCTGGTCATTTCCCTTCGTACCCCTAGATTAGGAGGGAACGTAACACTGGACAATACTTAAGGAGACTGACAATTGTTGACATTTAAACATGCTTTACTATAACAACAGTATATGTCGCTAGAAAATGCCTGAACTGATAATATAGCAGACTTAATAGCAACAGTTCATTTGTATCACTCCCTCCTTCACTTGTGGCTTTAAAACAAAGTTCCCCTCACCGCTGGGATGTAGGTTCACCTTAACTGACCAGTTCCTTTCTCCACAACTCTCTCTCCTGCTGGCTTTTGATTCATCAAGAACTGTGGCAGCAAGCAGAAACCAGCAGTGTGGGGATTCTGTGCAGAAGAGTTTGAAGCTGAGCAGACTCTTACAGAAGGAATCTGTCAACCTGATCAAAACATGAGTGCACGCATAAAAGTTCTTTTTTTACGTCTTAAATCCTCATCTGCTTGTACCCCACCCTTCTTAGAAAACATAGATGTTCATGTTCCTCTTTAAAGATGTGTGGCTTGATAATATATTTATTTTTCTACAGAAAGCCTCTCAAGGAGAAATGTCAGAGCTCTTCTGCAAGGTGTCTGTAAATAACGTCCCCGACCCGAACATCTCCGGCCTGGAGCCCTCAGAGAAGATAGCGTGCATCTACACGCATCTCCAAGAGTTCTTCCCACATTTTCAATGGGTGTACGAGCAGCAGACAGACTTACAGTTACCCACGAGCCCACTGCTGAGCGACCTGAGTCGGTTCAGAGCTGGCAGCAGGAACCAGTCAACGGGCTCTGACTTTCGCCATCAGGCACAGATGAGTTCATGTCACATTCAACATCAAGACTCCCACCGGCTTCAGCGAGCGGCATAGGAAAGACAGGACCCCAAGTTCGAGGGCTCCGCCTGTGCTTACATGGCTAGGGTTACAATACGTAACCCCCCGTTATATATCACACAGGCTCCGCCCTCTACTGGACTCTATGGGTGCAGTGGGTGGAGCCCCGATGTATAAACGCCCTGTCGTCCAACAAAATCGACCCATCACACTGTCTCTGACCGGCTTTTGGCTGACATCCACCGCACCCCCACTTCCTCCCTTCCGGTTGTAACCGTGGAGAAGTCGGGGCCGCAGCTTGGATAAGGCACACACACACGCTTACCTCGTGTAGAGTGTGCATGGAAAAAAGTTGTGGGGAGACTCTGTATGGAGCCTACCGCGCATCATGTTCCCCAGGTTCCTAAGGAGCATGGGAAAACATAGGTGCACCACGTCCCCCACACTCAGTGTGCATGGACAATAGTGAGGAAGGCTCCTCCAGCCCTGTAAGGGGCTTGCTGCGCACCATGTCTCCCAGGTCCCTAAGGAGCATGTCCAAGAGATACAACTTTATGAAGGGGCCTGGCGTAGACCAAGACGCCGCCGTGCATCTGTCCTCCACACTCACGCCGCTTAATAAGGCTGTTGACACAGCCACATCCTGTGTAGAATGCGCACGGACCCCCGTGGGGAGGCCTCTCCCCGCCCGTCCATAGGCATGTGTAATGCACCCGCATAGCCATCCTGTCAGGCGCCTCTTGGAAAGAGCTTTTCCAGCCACACCATCATGTAGTGTTTAAACTAATAAACTATATTATTCTTACCTCTCGTCTCGCCTCCCTGCTTTATGTTACAGCCCACGAGCCGGGTTGTAACAGAGTGGTCAGTTAAAGGAAGAAGGATTCAAACACCGGGATAAAGGATAATCTTTTTTTAATGGTAAAAGCAACAATACAATTTCAGGCGAAGTACTTCGGGCTCAGTTCTACTACCGTGAGATATACGTATCGGGACGGTCAGTCAGAAGATGCCCCGAGTGTAAGAATATCACAATATTTATACACACAAATGGGGAGGAGTGTTGGTTGCTCCTCCCTCGCTATTTGTTATTGGCGGTTTCACTCCTGGGCGAGCCCTAGACAGTGAGGTGGTAATTCTCCATTGGCCGATTTCACTCCTGGGCGAGCCCTAGACAGTGAGGTGGTTGTTCTCCATTGGCCGGTTTCACTCCTGGGCGAGCCCTAGACAGTGAGGTGGTAGTTCTCCATTGGCCGGTTTCACTCCTGGACGAGCCCTAGACAGTGAGGTGGTAGTTCTCCATTGGCCGGTTTCACTCCTGGGCGAGCCCTAGGCAGTGAGGTGGTAGTTCTCCATTGGCCGGTTTCACTCCTGGGCGAGCCCTAGGCAGCGAATCAGAGTGTTACAAAAAGGTTAGATGAAAAATCTAGGAATTAAATAAGATGGCTCGAGTCACCAAAAATGTATCCTTAGGTGCTTTTATTAACACCAACGTACTGAAAAAACACAAAGTAACAAGGATTGTACAGGAAGAAATCAAAATCCTGCTATATACATACAGGTCGAGGACATATAACTGGTACCTCTCTGCTCTACAGCCACAGTCAGACCCCCCTCAAAACACTTGTGGCCAGGGTTTTATACATGTTAAGCCCCTCCCCATAGGATAATCCACTATTTATACCCCTAACCAATGTCTTTCTAATCTACAAACACATTCACAATGCAAGACAAATTATCCAAACACACCACATCAAAATAGGTCAACATATTATCTCTTTGACCACAGAAGCCCCAAACAATAAGATGTTTATACTTGCAAGAAAAGTGCCACCCGCGCCCATGCACTACATGGTATGCTCCAATTGCGCACAGGTGTTCCCACTGATTGAGCCTCTACTTAAGGCTGCTTCGTTCTGTGGCTCTGTTTGGCCTTCACAGCCTTGAAGGAGAGGGTGAGCAGGTTACTTGCAAAAAGACTTCCCATAAATTAGGTTTGAACAAACAATGACTTGGGTTTATTTGATCAAATGTGTGTTACCCTCAGTGTGCCTTTTACCATGCCCCTATGCCAACTGTGATGAAGGCTTCTTCTTCACACAGAGTGCGTTATCTGTTGCTGTGCTTTCGAGCAAAGAGGAGCTGTGGTTTGTAACTGATAAGGCGTCTGCAGCCTGTGTGCTGGCGCGTCTCGTGAATACACTGTGTTCCTGATATGAGCCGTGATTCAAAGTGTTCCTAACGTTACTGTTATTAGACACCTGTGTCCTTGAGCTGTAGAAAGTATAACGGTTATCAGAATATGGAAGTTCAAACTTTGTGTGAAGAGGAGTAGTTTCAACATAGTCTGCCAAATCAGCTCTGTGGCCTTGAAGCGCAACATTCTTTCACAAGCTGCAGATGTACAGACTATTGGCCCTTCACACATGTCGGGCCGAACCAGCTTTCGTTGTGCACCGACAGAAATGATATCGGAAGGAATCATGTGATGGCATTGTTAAAATAAGCAACTAAAACGTACATTTTGGGTAAGTTTCCATTGACGGTTGGCCAACTGTTGAATCCCTGAATGTCAACAAGTGCTCCATTCCCAGCTCTGTGCGTTACTTTTTAGTGTCCTCTGGTTTCCATTGTAAGTTTCCAATAAGTTTAAGATCATTTGTGTTTTTTTATTTGCATCGTTTTTTAAACGGCAGCGTGAAATAATTTGGGCCGTTGTAACGTGTTGGCCACCATATAGACTACAAACCAGGAACAGCATCAGTGACATTCATATCTGAGAGATTGAACAGAACAATTCAAGAGCTGGGACAACAATTATATAAAGTGATCATTTAGTAGATCCATATGGCACGAATTAACAGTGCCTCAGGATAACATCTGCACTTTTACCACTCCCTTTTGTCCTCCGTTTTATTATTTCCTCTCTCCGGCTTGATTTAATAAAGCCTATAGCATTAACCTCAGTTATCACCCAATATAATCCCTCCTGACTCCCATCTCTCCTACCCGTTTATTTCTGCTCAGCACTCGACGTCTTTGCCGCGACCCACATCTTTCCCCTTGTCTCCTGTTAACATTCAACCATAAGCCCCAAAACAAGCAGCCTCTACACCTGAGAGGAAGAGCTGGAGATAAAGTAAAGGAACATTGAAGAACAAAGGCATTCAAAGAAATACCTGGGTTAAAAGAGAAAAAGTGATACTTTAACACAAGAACCGCCAGGGGTCGCTAATACCTAAAACCGCCAACGGGTAAAATGCACTGATTTTCAACGTACGATGTTCTTTTATTTATCACACTAGAACACAGGGTTAACCCGGAGTTTTGATCACACTTATACCAATTTGATATGATATCTAGTTTAGTATAAAATATCGCTACCGTGAGTTATGTGCAAAGTGTCTCTCTCTATCTATCTCTTGATCCCTCTATAAGGAACCGCAGTAAACAACAGGCGTTGCTATAGCAACACGTCATTTTCTATAAGGTAAATATTACCCGCTGATGGGTAAGGGCAATTCTTTTGGCCATTTTTTCAATCTCGCTTCATATTGACAATTTTTAACGACAGAGGTTGCAATCAAGAAACAGCTGCATGTAAAGTTTACCCGTTGGCGGTTCTAATGTTAAAGGTGGGGTATGTAATTTTGGAGAAACCAGCTCAAGTGCGCTAGAATTTGAAAATACACAGCCGGAAAAAATCTGCCACTTCCTCACAGAGCCCCAATGCACACGAACGCGCACATGACCAATGAGGGCACGAGATCAGTTTGTGCCCAGATGGCAGGCTGTCAGGCCAACCCAGTCTCTTAAAGGAAATACAACTAATGTGTTGTGTTAGCTGTACAATTTACCTCATACGGTGTTCTTAGCTTCCATACCTCCTGTGTTTTACGAGCGACTTATCAAGTCTTGGCAAACGGCATAAAACACGATTAAACATGATAGTATCTAAAACCATGCTCAATAACCTATAGAAATGCAAAACGGACGTAATTCTGTCCTTCTGCTTACCGCAACATATTCGAGGTGGTTTTAAACAACATATCCGTATTTATTTATTCCTCCAAGTGATCGTTTTGTGTGCACTGAGGAGTCGCAAACAGGCGTTTGTTTCATCAATGTTTGAAAATGAATTCTTCATATATGATAAATGAGAGGTAACATTTTATTTATGGTATTATTTCCACATATTTCTCTCCATTCTTCCTTCTGCCAACGGTGTGGCAGT
The DNA here is from genome assembly GCA_036324585.1 of Champsocephalus esox. Taxonomy (NCBI): domain Eukaryota; kingdom Metazoa; phylum Chordata; class Actinopteri; order Perciformes; family Channichthyidae; genus Champsocephalus; species Champsocephalus esox. Next base: position 42,800,891 of record CM070498.1, on the reverse strand, counting down.
TTCTCGTCTCTCCCGTATGTTTTTATTGTCTTCAAACAAGGGAATTACATGTTTTTGAACGTGTCTTATTATTTTGAATATCACTTGAAGTAAATGCAAAAAAAAGTACAAAAAGCAACTCAAACCTTTGAATTGAACCAAAACATGGAACGTTACTACACACACAACATTTTATAAAAGGCTGCTTTATCTAAATCAAAAACACATTTTTATCAACCAGAGCGCTCACATATACAGCAGAATTGTTGGAGGGCTGAATGTAGTCCATGTTTATTGGAACGTAAAGTCACTGTTGGTCAGCTTTATCTTTGGTCAGCAGCAGGAGGAGTGCTAGCTTGATAAGGATCAGATGGAGTGAGTGCGCTGGTGGGATATAAGGGAACGGATCTGAGTAAAGGCTTTCCTACACCGTTCACACCTGTATTAGTGCGTACGCACGGGTTAGAGTTTGCGTGGAGGACCGCACACTTTCCCGTCAAGTTAGTATTTTATAAATCACAAACATTGCGTAGAAACTGGGGTACGCCATTTTTTTTGCGTATATCCCTTTATACATGAGGCCCCTGGAGAACATTTCAGCTGCAACATCAGCTCGGTGATAAGCTTGGGATATGAGATCTTTGTGTAGCCATTCGTGGTGAAGGCATCTGTGCTATTGTGTGCATTATTTTTGACCAACATGTCTACAGGCATGGCAGAATATTCCATTATCTATTTGTATACCACGAGCTGCAAAATGGCCGCCTAAGCCCAACTGTACAGGCGGGTACTTGTTTAGATATACCTGGGCAGGCTCTGTTTCGCCGTGGTATACTGGCACCTGTGGGCCGCAGAGGGGCGGCGTAGACTGCTGCTCCGGGGGCGGCGAGTCAGGCGGGAGTAAGCTAGTGTCCACAACGGAGGGCAACGTGAAGTCCCCATCTGACCCGTTGCTACGGTCCGCTGGCGTTTAGTGATGGTTGCTTTAACCATTTTCGTATAAATGATTATCCACAGATGTGTGTCACTGCTGTGGAAGCACTTTGGAGATGATGCACATCGCATCGGCCTCAGTGATGGAGATGCACATCCCGAGTGTCTGATGGTGAATAGACCTCCGGAGAAAGAGTGCTCGATTAGTGTTAAAAACTAAAATAGCATTAAAGCTGAACACGTGGCACTGTTTTTGGAGCTAGCAGGTACGCTTGTCTGTCTCTTTGTTCTATTATCGGCGCTGCCCGATGAATGTGTGTTTATTTTATGATTGTTACAGTTTAAGATAAAGTCATCAGTATCCAGCCTGATAGACTTTACGTTTTAAAGATATGGTTTGATTCGTGTGCCGGACCATTGTGTCGGGGTTACGGCAGAATTACGTCAAATTCCACGACGGTAGTTCTGATAGTCTCTGACTTGTTCCCGGACTCGCGTGTTAAATTAATTAAATACTACGTTTTTGAGTAGAGGCTTATTGTCAGGATTATTATGTCATGTCACGTTTCTATGTCTAGGTGTTTTTCCGTTCTCCTTGTCATGTTTTCCTCCCTGTGTATTGTCTGGTCTCTTTTCATATCTGTCGTTAGTTTCCCTGGTGTGTCTAATTTCCTGATTGTCGTCTGGTCTATTGTCATGGTAAGGTCGATGCTCCTGGTACTCATGAAAGGTTTTTGATTCCTCACTGCGTGAGCGCCTTCATTTTTTGTTCTCTGTTTTTTGTCATCTCGACTAGAGATTTGGTGGTTACCTTTTTGTTCATTTTTGCCAGTCATGGAAAAATAAAGTATCTTACAATACTTTACATCTGTCTCCCCGTCTGCAATTGGGTCCAACATCTCCAACAGTGCCTGAGATCGTAAAACACTTAACATCAGTCCCTGATTATTCTTAGATTCCGTCAGAGGCGGTAGTCTAGAATAAACTAATCAGAAGTAAAGAGTAGAGGCTCTATAAAGGTCAGAGGCCTATTTAATAGTCAAGTAAGATTTAATTGTTATTTTTCTTGAAATCAGTTTTACAAGCAGTGTGTTCTGGGATTTTAAATGATGCAATTATCTAATCGCAAAGTCTGCGATTTCTTTTTTTTTCTTCTTGTGTGTCAGTCATCCACACCAATCAGAAGTGCTGTGCTCCACATGTACCAGCCATTGTTAACCAATCAGAAGTGGCCCTTGATAGAAGGTGATAGACAGATTGATCCAATCACCTTCCAAGTCTTTTTGAAAGTGCCTTCCCTTTCGTGTGCCACGAATTGTTTTCAGAGATCTGTATCCTTCATTAGATTGAAGAAGTCTCTTCAGAGAATCAGTGTCGTTGACCATGTTCGCTGAAATCTTTCCTGTATTTCTCCCTGAATGTCCTTTCCGTAAAGCGATGGAAATGCACGACGACACCTTCTGTACTTCAGTCATGGACTGAGCATAGAATATATAGTACGTGCAAACCTGCCATTCACATGCATGATTCGGTTCTTAAAGTAACTGGCCAAAGTCACCTTGTTGTTTCTGAAATCGTGATGTGTCGGACTTCCCGATGGGAAAAGGTCAGGGAAACTTTTTCTAGATCAGCGTAATATGGGTTTGTCCTTTTTAACCACTGCAACGCTCTCCTTATTCGATCGATACTGACATATTGGTATAAATAAAGTGTGTGTCAATTTGTGTTTCAGTTTGACTCAAGAGAATCCCATCTTCATTGGTCCTTGGCAAAACATGCGTTGTGTCAGTAATGTTTGCTGGAACACATGTCACTGGTCTGTGCACGCCATTTTGTGCATCTCTAGGTAAGCACAGCATTTTCATAAAAGGGATGTGTCGTGAAATCAAATGCATCTCTATAATATTCAGACAACTCAATTCTGAAGGTATCGGATGCAAGTGCAAGTTATTAGCAGCGCACAGATATGGCATTCACGACAGATCCGTAACTTGCCCATTGGCGAGTTTAGCAACTTGCAGGGTATTGCACAATTATCACATTTGTGCAAATACTCTTCTGTGATACATCGTGCGGCTGCAGTCCTTGTGGCTTGGTTTCTCTGGTATCTACTGCGCTTGGAAATTACCACTTGCTGTCTGAAACAAAGCAGGAACGACACACACAATCAGGACCGTTCTTTATGGTGTCACGAAACAGTTTCAAAACAAAATCAAAGGAACGCTTATTGCGTTTTGCCTGAAAGGATTTGTTTTTATTAGCCAGTTGCAATGACAATCTATGGTTCGTGTTTGTGGAATACTTTTTCTTGCTAGCTGCACATTTAGCAAGTCTATGCTCGTCATGTTAGTGATATTTCTGCTTGCTGGCTTCATACACAGCAAGTCTATGGTTCTCATCTTCGTCATATTTCAGAATGCTAGCTTCACGTGGTATATGTCTCGTCTGAAAGGAGTGCTGACAGAGAGCACCGAAACGCCGCTCCAGCCCTTAAAATATTGCAGTACCCATAAGGAGCCGTACTTTTATACAGAAAAGTGTATAAAAGCGGACCACGACCATGAAGTACTCTGTTTGAGGAGATTTCGTTAGGATTCTGACTCTAAAAAGGTAAGTTTTTTGATTTAAAGACTTTTTACAGACACTCTGCAGATGTGTGTGTAAAGATTTCGTTAAGAATCTGTCTCTTAACCCCCCATCCCCCGAGAGCCAAGCATACTCACCCCCTGCAGCAGCTCGGGTGTGAACCCCCATACAGAATGTCAGTCACTGCGTACAACTTTTTAGTGACACTCTGCAGATTTGTGTGTAATTATGTCACAAAGGAACTGTAAGATACATTTTCTTTAAAAGCACTTTTTGAAATTATGTATTTATTATTTCATTGGAGCAATCCAGTTTTGTTGACATCAATGCTTTATTCTCTTTTCTTGTGTTACTAAGATACATTTAGTTACACTTTAATGGATGCAAACCTGTCATTTTGGAGAAACCATCTCGAGTGAGCTAGAATTTTAAAGTACACAACCGGGGGGAAAATCTGCCCCTTCCTTCAGACTTCCTCACAGAGCCCCTCCTCCAACACACATGAACGCTCACATGACCAAAAAGAGGGCGCGAGATAAGTTTGCGCACAGATCTTTCGGCTGTACTCTGAACCCGGCCCAAATGCTGCATTCGTTTCTTGACTGGCTCTTCAGACGGTTGACTTGGTAAGCTGAATCGTCTGTCTTTTTTAAATTTAGTTTTGAGCATATCTCTATACTCTGGCCATAGCCTCAGGAGGGGCAAAGGGGGGGAGGCTGTAAGGGTAGGCATTTATACAGAGATTAACATCAAAGGCTTTCACCAATGTGAAATTACACATCACATCAAAGGCTAATTAGATTAGACAGCAAAGGGCTCTGAGGGGCAGGGGTCAAAGACACTATCTTAATCAATACATCAAAGAACTATACAACAAAGGGACTGCCTGGGGCTTTTCAAACATATCTGATTGCAGTTTAATTACTCCACTCTCAGGGCAAGGGTCAAATACCTTAACCCTAGAGACTATCTTAATCTATACATCAAATAACTACGCCGGGGGGCTTTCATGCCAATCTAATAACACACATCAAAGAATGGGAGGTGGGACATGGGAGGCGGGATTTAGCTCATTGGCCAATGGACTTAGCTCATTTGCATAATTGGGGGCGTGTCCACCTGTCACTTTTTCATGCATACTAATTTGACGAAAGCGGTATCAGTATAACTACTTGCCTATGCTTAAATGGCCAATTACCTTGACATATCTCTTGGCCAACACCACATGAAGGTTTTCCTGCTTCAGTCTGTTCCATCCCATTGCATGGACAGTCAACATGTCATTGCGAGCTGTTTTTAAAAGTAAAATTGACAAGCAGATAATATAACTTGGGTATTTGGAAATCAACTCGTAAAAACTCTAGTACTGTTGAAACAGACTACATCAAAGACAAAGATAAAGTAAAGTAAGAGATGGATAATAACTTCAAGACAGAATTATGTTGGTCTAATGACAAGAGGACATACCTGATGTTGTCATGTACTTAGTCGTGATGGCACAACGGGGCAGAAAGCTGTTCACCATCTCCACTTCTTCCCCGGCCGTCGAACCAGCACCCTCCAAATTTCTCCCACTCCACACAATCTAACAAGTACACATATATTATATGTCATAGATGAATTAAAACAAATTCTTACAATCACAATAATATAAGAGTGGGCCAACCTCACACTTTGTGGAATGGGCCTTGGCATGCATGACCGAGAGAAACGGTTGCATGCTCAGCAAAGGTCGCCGTTCTGGCATTGTCTTTGCCACTTTCTCGAGGTACAACAAGGGGGGCAAATATTTCTCCTCTGAACATGTTGAGAGCTTTCAGTAGTACTCCATGTCTACATACAGCCACTTCTAACCCCTCTTCATCAAGCCTGCTGGCTCTTCTGGCTGTCTCTCGAGCAGCTGCCCACTGGCTGGTACCACATGTACCTTTTCCTGGGGTCTACAATTAAAGATGATGAACGGCCCTTTAAAAAGTGGTTCATGGATCCTACATTCAAAAATAAATATTCAATTCATTATTATCATCATTGATAGGCTACTTCTTCAATTGACATACAAAAGAGATGTACCTCTGTGACTGTCGGAAACGATACTGTTTCCTATTCCCATCCACTGGAGTACAAGCTGGGCATGAGAAGGGTTCCTCACACGTCATGTTCTGGCACTCGTACTGGCAGGCCATATACACCAGACATATCCGTGGATTTTTCCTGTCTGGAAGTTTGAGAAGCAAAATGGTTACCTTACACATGTCAGAATAATACGAGGAAAGACTTTCACAGTGGTTGGAGGAAAGAGGGGGGCTGTTAGGAGTATCCCTAACACACGATATCCTGAAAAGTGAAGGTCAGGATTGGCAGATGCTGGAAGAGAAGGAACATTATTTCAGCTTTTGTCATATGCACCAAGACTCTATACCAGGGGTGCCCACACTTTTTGGGCCGGTGGGCTACTTTTGAAATGACCAGCTCACCGAGGTCTACCAACCAAACAAACATAAAATCCCAAATTGCAAGGAGCTGAATAACACGTTTTATGTATACATGGGATAACTACAACAACTCTATTTGGGTTCTTGAACAGAAACAATTACATGAATACATAAAACTAAAATGGCATGTTAACCTCTCTCTGTTAAGAAACACATAACAAGCAGGCTAAGAAACCACTCCATGTCCTGAAATCTTAAACATAAAACACAAATATAAGTACAAGGAATACAATAAACGAGTAGAACACTCAATTTAGACACCAGACTCAAATGGGTCCTATGAACAGTCTCTCAAAGTTATAATGAAATATACATAGGTCCAATTTTTTCTCTCTCTCTCTCTCTCTCTCTCTCTCTCTCTCTCTCTCTCTCTCTCTCTCTCTCTCTCTCTCTCTCTCTCTCTCTCTCTCTCTCTCTCTCTCTCTCTCTCTCTCTCTCTCTCTCTCTCTCTCTCTCCTCTCTCTCTCTCTCTCTCTCTCTCTCTCTCTCTCTCTCTCTCTCTCTCTCTCTCTCTCTCTCTCTCTCTCTCTCTCTCTCTCTCTCTCTCTCTCTCTCTCTCTCTCTCTCTCTCTCTCTCTCTCTCTCTCTCAAAAAAAAAGAGCCGGCTCTTTTAAGTGAACGACGGGAGCCGGCTCTCGCCCGCGAACGAGCCGTTTTTTTTGCGGAGGGATCTAGATCGGCATGAAGGCACATTATGCAATGTGCACATTATCCCGCTTATTACACATGGCCACATTCTCAACAAAGTAACGACATGACTCCCAATATTAATTGAAATAGTTTTATGTATTGATTTAAATTGACATGCATCCGCTAAGAAAAGTAGTCCGTTGTTACTGTTTGAACTAACGTAACAACGGCAGGAACTGCTTCTACGGTGTTTTTGAGGAGCTTTTTGATTACAGATTTGAAAACATCGTTGCTTGCTTTAAAAGTAGCACAATTCATGATGTCAGACCCTGAAAGATATCCCTGCCCTAATGCCAAAGTAACTGGCAACTGAATATGTGTCGCCGTAGCTATGATGTCTATGTCTGGACCGCTGCGTAAAAAGGAGGGTTTCTGCCCCATTACTTCTCTTCTTACTTCTATAAGAATAAAACACGGAGGACGGAGATCTCTTTGTGTCCCCCTCTTTTCCCCGCTGCAGCCTAGCAGCTGATCTCAGAGCACGCTCCCCTCTCCTGCAGGGGGGCGTGGTCAGCTGCAGCTCACAGAATCAGCCCCCTGCAAAAACAGCGCTGGAAAGAGCAAATGGAGCGAAATGAGGCATGGCATTTGATTTAATTATAAAAGGTATAATATGTGGTAAACTGAAGAGCCCTTGGTGAGCCGAGCCAAATGATCCGGCTCACCAAGAAGAGCCGGAATTCCCATCACTACCCGGCACTTGACTGATGTTATATCGCTTTGCATTCTGGGTTAACAGACTGGAAAGCGATAGGTCGCTTTTTCTGTCAATCAAGTAAACTCCTGAATTAAGTGGCAGAGAGGACAAGGGAGGAGGGATCAAAACCTGTTTTGTCTATTTTAACGGAGCTTGATTTTTTTTATTTTAATGAATGACTCGCGGTCTACCAGCATTGCCCTCGCGGGCGACGGTCGACGTACTGGGCACCTCTGGTCTATACAGAATCCCATTTTTTGAGCACAATGTGTTTCATCATACAAATGGTGTTCTTCAGTAAAGAACAAAAGTTGGATTATGATATGTTTGATCTTATACAGTATGTCCTACATCTACCAGTGCTAGGTTTTTAGCTCTAATGTAACACTAGTTAAACTACTTTCAGTAACATTGTAAGCTTTTCAATTTAGTTATTTTGACATAAACATATTTTCAATCAACATATTTCATCTACACAACATATAATGCATCCTTTCACAATGTCCTCTACTCATGCAATACTCAGGGAAAGTCATCTTACCCTCCCATAATGCCGTGTCCTCCGTTCCAGCATCTGCAAAAAGGCCTGTCTGGACAAACCTGCTGCCACCGTCTTCAGGTCCTCAAAAGATGTGAAGACATCCGTGGAATATAACGTGTCTCCGTTCACAGAAGCTGGCCAGTAACCACTTCTCATGAGGTCTCCCCAATCAGGTGTCCATTCGTAATGGCATGTGTTGCACACCCTCTTGGGGAGATGCACATGATTACGCCCTAATAACAAACAATCGCATTCATTACCTGTATTAGGGTGACAAAGAGAACACTTAAAATCATACCATAGACGAAAATGACAGGCCTGCCGATAGACTCTGTGAGGAAGAGGTTGATGGTTGATCGACCAAAAGCTCCTGTAATGGCTGAATCTCATCTTCTGGAAACAAACAAAAAAGAAAATGTTCATCATCACCGCAGCGTACTCATATTGCATCACGTATTCCTTTGATGTTATGTTGACACCTTTCCTAACTTTCATCCTACCAAAAAGCTGAGGGGGTACTGCAGAGGTTGCTCCAGCTGGTTCCACAGTCACTGGACTGTTAATGGCAACAGTTCTGGCTGGAAAATAATAATTATAAAAATAGATATAATAATTACAGAGAACAGGAGGCAATCGGAGGCAAATATTATGCATTAAAATAGTTATAACTATTTATTATAATGGCCAATTTTTATACGTACGCCGGAATAACAGATATTTGTTCAATACCTCTTTAAGCTGAAACATGCTGTACCAATCATGTTGCGAACAATCAAAACAAAAATTATGTGTTAATCATGAATACCTGTATACATGCACAGCCTTTAGTTCGTCGGCAGGTCGCCCCACTTCTGCTCCTCCTCCTCAGAGGACGCCCCTGAGCATCTGTGCCGACCCAGCGGACTCTGCTCCAGCTAGATGCTGCTCTGGCCCCGTCTTCTTCCTCCTTCAATAAAGTAGTCATGCATTACAAGCTGCTTTTCATTCCCAGTGTATTCCTATTCACTTACAAGCACATAATCAATCAACCTAATCAGTACATCGGGCACAAAACCAATACCATTGAAATTAAAAAATGTACCTTCAGTTGTTTACAAAGTAAATCGGCAAGGAAAATGGCGTCTTCTAGCTGTTCCTCGCCTTGTTTAGCAGCCATTTCAGGAACTATAAATCAAAACACACACAGGACAGGTGTGTGTTTGCGTGCATATAAATACAAAAGAGAAAAAGTGGTAAAGAGACAGAGATGAAGATGTTAAAAATGGGGAGAAGACAGGAAGAAATGTAGGGCTCTGAGGAGGGAGAAGAGAAGACATTGAAAAAGGCTCTTAGAAGTGCTGTTTGATATTTCTTTGGCATCTGTTGAAGGAAAAAAATACAGTGAACAATCTCACATATCATCAACACGCTTTAACATTGGGGGTACTTTACGAGTTAAAGCACTACTCAATCAGGGGCGGACTGGAACAAGGACAGCTCTGAACGTTGTGTCCAAATAGGACCACAACAACCAGCGTGCAGTAACAGTCTGTAGATGGTTGTCATGACATTTCTTCACTATTAGTTGCCACTGTATGCAAGTATGACAGCCACAATAGGCATGTTTCCAAGCTTTGTATACACAGTGCCAAAAGTATTTTACTCAACATTTTCTTACATTCACTTTTTTCCAACACAGCATTTACATTGTTAGCATTTATGTTGTGGTGTACTTCTAAAAAGGTAATTATTCTAAAGGTTCTTATTATACATCCATGGTCTGTAGTTCGTTTATAGCATAACGTTAGCATTTTGCTTCTGGCCATTAGATTTATGATTCTAAAAGTAGGGTAGATATGTGGAGATTATCCGGCTGAACAAAAAACGTGCATTTATCAAGCAGGTTCGTTTTCCACAGATCTTATTTCGAGCTATTTTCCAAAATCCTATGGAGAAATCCCGTTGACTCTGAGACGAGGGAACCAATAGTTGTACAATGCTAACTCACTTCCGGGTTGTAGGACTCATCACTGCACTATATCTCCGGTCAAGTAAAGCTAATATGTGTTTAGCTAGCTCGTGCTTTAAAAAGATATGTAACTACAACTGATTTACTTGCAATAAACATTAAAATATCGGAGGCATGCGGTGCAGCACATTGCCTGCTTGGCGAAGTCAGACAGAGAGGAGGATGTAGCCGATGTCCGGTGCGTTCATGGTCACCGGATAGTAATCGGTAGCATGGTGTTCACTTACTACGTGACCGCACAACGTAACTTACAGTAATTCCACAACCACATAAATGGATTAACATCGATTTAGCTGGGGCAACACAAATAAATGAATGAATCTACTAGTTTCATCATTTGAACCAAAAGTGGTGCATTTATCTTTATTTATTTTCTTATTATGTCCTATTTATATTATGTTACTGTTGGAGGAGCTCGGGATCTAAGATTTGAAATGCCAAAAGTACACTGTAGCTAGCATCTGATAACAAAAACCCTTGACCCTTGAACCTTAGTGGTGTACACAAATGGATTAACATCGTAGCCTTTGTTTCTGCTGAAAGAGGTGTCGACCAGCTCGGGCCACAAGAAAATCGGCGAAATCGAGTGGGACGATTACAAAATAAAAACATTTAATTTTGACAATAAAAACCGACCAATAGGCGCGGTAGAGCCTTTGCTTGGCACTTCCGGGTATTTCTCCACTGGTTAACAATACCGTGTAGCTGTCACGTTTTTAAGGGAAAAAACCTGTGACATCTTCACGTCTCCCAGCATGGTAAATAGTCACATGTTCACGTCTTGCCGTGATACCGGGTTGGCTTGAGGGCAGAGACACACACACTGTAAGGAGATGGCGCAAAACAGATGGAGTTAACAACTGCTGACTCATTGCCTAGGGTCCCGCCAATGGAGAACTACCAGCTCACGGTCTAGGGCTCGCCCAGAAGTGAAATCGCCAAATAACAAATAGCTAGGGAGGAGCACCCAATACGACTCCTCCCAGAGAATTTGTATTTAAGCTGTCCCAATGTTCATACTCGGTGCTGTCTTCTGACTGGCTGTCGTGGTGGACTCGGAGCCGCCCGAGCGGACGGCGCGTGGGAGAATGAGAGGCGCGAGTACTCTGTATTGTTGTCCACAAAATGCATGTTCATGTTTTTGTGGGGCAATATGATGGGACTTCTGCCGTAGACAAAGCTGCACGCCCATCACAAACAGCACTGCGGTTATATCCGCTGTGCTGTTCAGAGTAAGTCCTGTAATCTCATTGATTCCTGTCTATTTGTTCGTGTTGCGTCTACCCCAACCGCGAATGTGAACGCACAAATCTAGAAGTGTCCCATAGTATAAAACTATGCTTTTCCCTGTACCAAATGCCTTGCCATCTGTGAGTCAAAAACAACATACTGTTCATCCTGATGGAAAATAAAGTGTTCACGTGAACTGTAACGAAACGGTGATCGTATGTTTCAAAGATCTTCATCAGACCATCCTTCAAAGTGTATGCTACTCCATTAGTCAGGAGCTCTCCTTCTTCTTCATACAGATGTCCAACTACAGGGCTGCTGCATTCCAAGCGACAACGGTTGGCAATTCTTTTATGAGAAGATACCTCAGAAATGCAATCGGTTTCAGTCAAAAAAGTGTACAGTTTTACACTCTGCCTCTTGTGCAAAACCAAAGCTGCCAAGGACATGGGAACACATTTGCTATGGGCTTGATGAAAAGTCCCTTGAACATGTCTAACATGTTTATGTCTTTCCTTAGAAACCAGTACTGCGTTACTCTGCATTGACCATTTGCCACAATCGGATTCCTGTTTCCATCGTTTAAGCGGGACAGAGCACTTTCTCAACGCAACACCTTCTGGTACAGACAATCTGCATTTCAAATTGGGAGCTGAACCCCTGCTTTTGACTTCAGAAGATGAAGCCTGCTCCCTTTTCTCAGCAATATTACTGTTGTGTGAAACACCTGCCACACAATGTAGCACCTCGTTCACCCTCACAGTCACGACACTGAACTTCTTTGCATTTAAAGCCTGTGACAAAGCAGTGATATACAGCATGAGTTCAGTTATACTAAATACTAATACAAAACAATATTAAAGAGCAATTTATATTTGAAAGTATGATACATACTTGAAAATTACTGATATGAACTTAAAACCACCAAGAATATCTAAGTCAGTTTAAGAACCCATTCAACACCATTGCAACATCAGAGACCTTGATCAGTGCTGAGAAAGGTGTGGACTTGAGATGGATGGCTACGAACTGAATTATACAAACTGAAGGAATAACAGTGGAGGGGGTGTGGCGATCTATGTGGTTAAAGGAATGAACTGGAACAGAGGTGCCCAGTACGTCGACCGCGGGGGCGATGCTGGTAGATCGCGAGTCATTCATAACAATACAAAAAAATCCAGCTCCGTTAAAATAGACAAAGCAGGTTTGGATCCCTCCTCCCTCGGCCTGCCCTGCCACTTAATTCAGGAGTTTACTTGATTGACAGAAAAAGCGACCTATCGCTTTCCAGTCTGTTAACCCAGAATGCAAAGCGATACAAAATCAGTCAAGTGCCGGGAAAACTCAAATTAAGTTTAAGAGACAAACAACAAAATGAGTGCGGGACCGAGCAAGAAGCTAAAGACCACTTCCACCCAGAATGGGAGGAAGAATATTTGTTTGTGATTTCACATTCAAAGGTTATTTGCCTTTTTTTGAGTTGAGTTAATATACTTTATTAACCCCTCGTGGGGAAATTGTTTCTCTGCATTTGACCCATCCTAGTGTTAGGAGCAGTGTGCTGCCATTTTGAACGGCGCCCGGGGAGCAGTGTGGGGAACGGTGCCTTGCTCAGGGACACCTCGGTAGCACTTGGTCTTGCCGGGACTTGAACTGTTGACCTTCCAGTTGCCAAGCCAAGTCCCTATCGACTTCGCCACCACCGCCAATTTATTTGTAAAGCAAGCGTCGCTCTGCCAAAGAAAGGTAACGTGGAGAGGCATCATCGGAGTGTTCACAAGGCATAGCAGCGACTTCCCTCCGAGTAGCCGGGAAAACTCAAATTAAGTTAAAGAAACAAACAACAAAATGAGTGCGGGACCGAGCAAGAAGCTAAGTCTTAAACATATTTACTGTCATATTACATTACATATGTTTTATTTGTAATGTCATCAACATTGTAGAAAAGCCATCATGCCAAGAAACTACACAAGAAAGACAACCTGGGGCCAAACACCCCTCGCAGAGATGGAGTGCAGCCGCTGAGGTCATGCAAGGAAAGAAGTCCTTAAGAAAAGCTGGAAGGGATAGAAATATTGACAAGACAACCCTACAAAGATTCATAAAGAAGGAAGGGGAAGTAAACTCAGTAGCCTGGGGTGCAGGAGCTGAGGCAAAGAGAATATTCACAGATGAGATGGAGGAGGAGCTTGCCACACACTTGAACCAACTAACCAGTTCCACGGCCTTGCTCCAGTTAGGTGCCGTGAACTGGCATTTCAATACGCAGAGAGAAACAATATCCCCGTCCCTGCCAATGGGACAGAGAAACGATGTGCAGGTAGGCTGGGGTGTGCAAGATGTCACATGATTCTGTAGGTTAACTTGGAACAAATGATCTTGCCACAAAGCTACATATTATAGTGAATTCTCTACTCTTTAGGAATAGAGTGGTTTGGCAGGTACCTAGCACGGCGCCGTTTCTCTGTCCGAACTCCGGAGGCAACATCCCTGGGAAGGGCTACAGCCTTCAATACAACTACAGTGGGGGAGTTCTTCGAACATCTGGCTGTAGTGATGGACAGGTGACAGAATTCATGTGTTTAGTTGTGGAGGCTTTACCTGTAAGATTTGGTTTTGAGTCTGATAAGGTTCTTCCCTTGCCTCTCTTCTTTAACAGGCACTCATTCCCTCCACACATGATTTACAATGTGGATGAAACAGGCGTCTTTACAGTTCAAAAGCCACGGCAGGTAAGCTACACATGATACACTAGAGACTAGAGACACTCCCATGTTTGGGTTTAAGGATGACTTCATGATAGGAGCACCTCCAGGAGCCAAAGGTGCCTCCACCAGAACAGGATGAATGAAGACACCTGGCCTGAGTTCCTTGATCACCTGACACAGCACACTCAGTGCACTCCTGACCGTCCCATGCTGCTAATCCTTGATCATCGTAAAGCTCACATCTCACTCGAGGCAGTAGAAAAGAGCAACAGTAGTGTTATGCTCACCCTTCCACCCCACACATCCCATCGCATGCAGCCTCTCGACGTGGCCGTGTATGGCCCGTTCAAGACCCTATACAACCGAGCTCTTGGTGGGTGGAAGAGATCTAACCCTGGCAGAACAGTCTCCATCTGCCAGATTGCAGGACTTGTGCCTTCTTGTCAGCAGTGACACCACGGAATATCACTTCTGGGTTCAGGTCCACTGGGATGTTCCCATAGAACAGAGATATATCACTTCTGGGTTCAGGTCCACTGGGATGTTCCCATAGAACAGAGATATATCACTTCTGGGTTCAGGTCCACTGGGATGTTCCCATAGAACAGAGATATATCACTTCTGGGTTCAGGTCCACTGGGATGTTCCCATAGAACAGAGATATGTTCCCTGAGGAAGCGTTTGCACCATCCATGGTGTCAGACCGGCCACACCCTGAGCTGCAGCCTGCATCCACTGGTCCATCCACTCCCTGCAGATGCTAATCCATCCACTCCGCGTGGTCCACATGGATGTGCCTCGCCCGCTGACTCAGATGTTCCCAGCCGACCTGGAGATGTGTCTCCTCGTGAAATCCTACCACTTCCCAAATGTCCCCCCAGAGCACAACCCAAAAGAAAGCGTGTGAAGACAGCCATCCTAACAGATACTCCTGAGAAGCAGGCAAGAGAAAAGGCTTATGAAGAGAGACAAAAGAAACTGGCAAAGAAAAGGGAAAACTGAAAAAGAAAGCACCCACAAGGAAAATCATAGATAGCAGCTCTGAGGAGAGTGACGTCCCTGTCCCACGTGAGGATGAGACAAGTGATCCTGGAAACACAAAGAAAGTTGAGGACGACGAAATACTTCCTCAGAAGAATCCAGGGAAACAGGAAACAGTGGGAGAGACCCACGTTTGCTATAAAAGAAAATGATGTGGCACATGTTCCTAAAGGTGATGTGGTGAAGAAGCCGCCTCAACCTAATGGAGGAACCACACGGAGAGAGCAACTCTTCACCTTTCCCTGTAACCTTCAGGGCTGGAATGTAGAGTAGGCCTTGCTATAGAGCATGAGGCTGATGTTCTGATCCAGGTGGGTCCAGCCTGTGTTCTGAGCCCCAGACTGTGTACTAGCTGGTTCTGATTATGGGTCCATGTTCTGAGCCCCAGACTGTGCACTATCTGGTTCTGATTATGGGTCCATGCTCTGAGCCCCAGACTGTGTACTAGCTGGTTCTGATTATGGGTCCATGTTCTGAGCCCCAGACTGTGCACTAGCTGGTTCTGATTATGGGTCCATGTTCTGAGCCCCAGACTGTGCACTAGCTGGTTCTGATTATGGGTCCATGTTCTGAGCCCCAGACTGTGCACTAGCTGGTTCTGATTATGGGTCCATGTTCTGAGCCCCAGACTGTGTCCTAGCTGGTTCTGATTATGGGTCCATGTTCTGAGCCCCAGACTGTGCACTAGCTGGTTCTGATTATGGGTCCATGTTCTGAGCCCCAGACTGTGCACTAGCTGGTTCTGATTATGGGTCCATGTTCTGAGCCCCAGACTGTGTACTAGCTGGTTCTGATTATGGGTCCATGTTCTGAGCCCCAGACTGTGCACTAGCTGGTTCTGATTATGGGTCCATGTTCTGAGCCCCAGACTGTGCACTAGCTGGTTCTGATTGTCCTTTGGTCTGACCCCCAGACACTAGCTGGCTCTAACGGTACGTCCACACAGCAGCTTTAAACAAATCTTCGAACGCTTCTCTGCCCATTGACTTTGAATGGGGATGACGTCACTTTGCCTCGCTTTTCGCCGAACTGCATTGTGGGGGAGCAATGTTCAACTTTTGAAGCTGAGCTGGAAGCGTCAGCCAATCAAATCCCGTTTATGCAAATCTGACAGTTCAAACCGCGTGCAAGCTGGGAGAGCCAGACCGCCGTTCATTTCTATATTCCTAACAAAAATGGAGGAGAAGTTAGTTATTGCGGTACCAAATCACCCGGTTCTTTATGACCAGTCCCTATTTACTTACCGGGATACAAACCAGGCATGGAGGGAGGTGGCCGAGGCAGTGGGTGAAACTGGTAGGTTTTCGCCTGTTTGGGGATTTTCGTAAGCATAGACAGTATCATTAGCCAGCATGGAATTAAGCAATCATACACGGTTCTTGAACGTCATTATTGGTACGGCAGGACCGAGGCGCTTGCGCCGAGGTCCGTACGCCTGTACTGGAGTATGAACTGAATAATGACGTTCAAGAACGGCCTCAAGTGTATTATTGCGATTATATAACACAAACTATCATTGTAATCAACAATATCGTAAAATAATTTCATAATGTGGGCTAATTTGCTCCCAAACCTACGCTTTCTGCTTGAGTTAATCTCCGTCAGAAAGTAGTTCCTATAAAAGTAGTTCCCTTGGTAACGCTAGCCGATCAATCGAACACTCCTGCTTCCCCGCTTACAGTTATTTATATAATTATAGTAAATAATATATTATTAACCAATTTATTGACAACAATTCTTGAATTAGGCTATTTATTTATTTATTTATTTACATATTTAACATTTTGGCTTCAGAATGAAGGTGGATGTTCATGCTGCCATTAAAAGTGCAAATCTTGAAACAGCTCTCCATGAACTCCATGCCAGACTTTTTGCAGGTGGTGCCGTGGTGTTCACGGGTAGGTTATCGGAAGAGCTTTCCTCCAGTGGCCGTTTCATGGCGTGTCCCGGACCGGCAAAAAGCGCGTTGCTCCACATCCTTCTGTTGTCCAGCGATGGAGCCCAGTAGCTGCGAAGCGATGACTCATGTTTATGCCCGCTAACGGACATGATTTCTCTGGCCTCTCCAACCCTGCCTCCGCCAGCCGCTGTATGCAGGTGCTTCTGACGCAATGGTTTGTGTAACGCGTAGCAGTGCCAGCCTCTTCACTAATGCGGGTCATCATGGACCCCAGGCTGTTCACCCCCAAGGGCTCCATGCTATACCACACCGCATCCCCAGGCTTCACCGACTTCCTTGGATGGTGGTAAAAGCCTTTGCTGATTCGGGCATTTGCTTTCTTGTTCCAGTTCGAAAAGCAATCTGCAGGCAGTTTGCTTTTCGGCCCAACGGTATACCGTTTTTCTCAGACGCGGAGGGATACTGACTTGTTGTGAAAGGCACGTTCTATTTGACCGTTGTTTGATCGTGGAATCAAACACGCCTATTGACCAATCAGAGAGCTTGCTCACACCTATGTGTTATAGAATGTAGCATAAAATAGCACCATCAACATTAATCTCATAAATGTTCAAAAAATAAATGTTCATCATCAATGTTCTGATTTCAGATTTCTTAGTTTATATGCAAACATGCATTCTATTTCCATGTAAATTACTGCTTTATTTAATTGTTATCTTATTGCAATTTAACTGTATTTTATTACGGTGTAAAACATTGTGTTTTATATATGCACCATGACATCAAGTCAAATTCCTAGTACAGATGTAGCGCTTCGTTTCAGACGCCTACCCGGGCGGGTCCGTGATCGGCACGGGGTGGGCCCCTGCTGAAAAGGAAAACCCCCCCCGCAGGACTTGAAACGCCCCCTTGATAAATACATTTAATTATAATGAAACCAGCAGCAATGGATCATGGATCCACCAGGGGGAGACGTGAAAAGCTGCCACACTGGAACTCATGTGAAATAAACAGCTGATGTACAGGGATCTGATATCGCGGATATTTGTTAAGATCCATATATGTCACGGATAGGATCATATTCTGTGCTTAAGTAAGAGACATTTAATCATTTACTAAACATCACCATGTTTTTATTTCACAAAATAATGTTCAATTCACGTTGGCGTAAGTACAAAACCATCGCTATGTTTTTAGATCAGGAAATGCATCCAGGGTCAAACAAACGATGTCCGATCGTGATCCTCGCATTCATTTAATGTATCATATGTTCGCGAGTTGAAATGAATGCACTACATTTAATCCACGTGAGTTTACAACAACGACAATAATCGCGACCGGGGGAAACTGCAGCGGCTCTCTACCGATCATCCTAATCCCACGGGCAAACAATAATATGTACAGTGTTCATAGTTTACTGTATTATTAGTGTCTAATATTACTGCTATAATAATCACACATTGAGTTGTTGAAATCAGACCGTCGTTTTTTTTAAACGCTCTGAATGAAACGGCACCTCTCAGGTGATCAGCTGTGTGTACACAATAACATATGCATAGTAATTTAATACCTTCCAACACACATTGTAAGAACAGTTCTGTTTCATATGAGTGTTGAGAGCCGTATCCACAAATCTACTAATTTTGCCCTCAGTGCACCAGATTGATGCATTTAACTTCAATTTAAATAAAAACATCTTCTGTTGTAACAACAATAACATTATAAATAGTAACATAGCATGGTATTGCACATTTACTGTAGCTTTGAGTGTTACTGGCCTGAGATTTTTTTATTACATGAATGAAGGTGACTGAGGCTTTTTAATATAGACTTTTCAGTGTCCCACATTTTGCACAGAACTGTCCCACATTAGGAAAACAGATTGTCTGAGACAACTTGGCACTAAAAGTACTAATATGTCTACCATTTCTTGTATGAGTTTAATATCTGCATGTTCTCTTTTGGTTTGATTAGGACACATCCTGGGGATTTCAGAATGTTACTGGATTTTGATTTATTGTATCGGCTTCATGTCGCAATATATTCCCGAAGTCTGAAATGCAAAAATGTTCCACATTAGGGCAATTCACCCTACATTTAATCATTTTGTTTATTTTTAACGAAATAAATGTGGTTTAATCCATCATGAAATTAATGTAGGCTATTTACTTAGTACATATCTGACATTAACGATTAACACACTGTTCACACTGCTCACAGGCTGATATCTAGTGTATTCATACCCCTCACTGTTTATTCATCATTCAATTCATTCTATATTTTATTCTGTAGATTGTGAACATTACTTTTCACTTCACTGCTTGTTGCACCTGGTTAGAAGCTAAACTGCATTTCGGTGTCTCAGTACCTGTAATAAGGAAGGTGTAAATGGTTGGGCTATACTGTACTGTATACATACAAAGGCCATTCAATAGACGTTCAATATATAGTATTCGTTTATTAGTGTCGGCTTGACTCGGTTTGCATTCATAAAGAATGCACAAATGTGTTTAATCGTTAATGTCATAGTATTCGTTTATTAGTCCCCGAGGGGAAATGGGTAGCAGCACATCACAGAGGCATTTAAAAAGTGAAGAACATTCAAGTTAAACAATACTAAGTAAACAATTAACACAGTAAATTATTAAATCACATTTATTTCGTTAAAAAGACTCGGTTTGCATTCATAAAGAATGCACAAACGTGTTTAATCGTTAATGTCAGATATGTACTAAGTAAATAGCCTACATTAGTTCCTGCTCAAGATTATATTCAACTTTATTGTTATTGCACAGATTACAGGTACTGAGACAACGAAATGCAGTTTAGCTTCTAACCAGGAGCAACAAGCAGTAAAGTGAAAAGTAATGTTCACAATCTACAGAATAAAATATAGAATGAATTCAATGATGAATAAACAGTGAGGGGTATGAATACACTAGATATCAGCCTGTGAGCAGTATGAACAGTGTGTATGAATGTGCTAAGATATATAAACTATGAAAACGGTAGGACCATCCCGTTCTCCAGCCCCAACCCCCCCATGTTTCATATGTATCTTGGGGACCCTTTGTTTAAAACTAATTGGCCATCGGAATGTGTGGAGTCACATTCCACAGCTCTCCTCCCCCCTCCTGTGATCCCCAGCACACAGAGAGAGAGGGAGATCGCTCTTCTGGAGTGAAGAGAGCTGAAATATTGATATTGCAAGTTAGAAACGTAAAATGCATTTTGACAGACACTTGGGGGAAATATGCTGCATTTTGAATGTCCGATAGTCCACCATTTCCACCGGAAATATCAAACATTTAATAAAAGTGAAAAACAATGAACAAGACTTAACGTATTCATCATAATTAATTATATTTATTTCGTTTGGATGTAGGTGATCTTCTACTATATGAACATTTTGGACCCAAAATCACAACAAAAACGTAAAAACAGATTTTAAAAAATGTTCACAACACAAACATACACAACGAAACCATTTAAAAGCTGGAAATATATACATGGGATGTGACTATGATAATGTGAAAGTTTGATTGAGGTAGCATGGGATTTCATTCTGATAAGGCAAAAGTGTTATTATAAATATAATACAAATATATATATATATACACATTATGTACAACAATCTGTTTTTTCTGTCTTTATCTGTGCCACGCTTCAAAGCGGTTTCTGTCAACTACGACACAGAGGGACAACATCACAGATTCCTCCTCCTCCATGTCAAAAAACAAGCTTAAAGCTTGACTCACGTTCAGAGTTCTCTTCATCATAGTTGAGTCTTCAAAACTCTAAATCTATCTAACTATATCTACATTTTCAATGTTTGTTTGTCACTTGTCACTTGTCGCAGTCTCCTGCAGCCTGTCTTCGTATATCTTCGTCTCTCTCCATTTCCCGCCGTCTCTCTTCGTCTCCTGCAGCCTGTCTTCGTATATCTTCGTCTCTCTCCATTTCCCGCCGTCTCTCTTCGATTCCCGCTGTCCCTCTTCGTCTCTTTTCGTCTCGTTTCGTATCACTCCGTTTACCTGATTACCTCACCCCTCCCTGGTAAATACATCCTGTTGAGCAGAATCTACAGTTTCCAGTATTTTCCGTTTCGTAAAATGATAAAATACGGCGAAAATATTAAAATATGTGCTTCCATTATTCATACTTCTGAAATATATCTGTATTAACTTTATATCATCGTATGTCCGTGTTTATTGGGTATTTTTGCATGAAACAAAGACTGGCATATAGTTTCAAGCCAGTACTTTCGACAGAAATACACATATACATCCTGTTGAGCAGGATCTACAGTTTCCAGTATTTTCCGTTTCGTAAAATGATCAAATATGGCGAAGATATTCAAATATGTGCTTCCATATTTCATACTTTTGAAATGTATTAACTTTATATCACCGTATCTCCGTGTTTACTGGGTATTTTTGCATGAATCAAAGACTGGGATATACAGTAGTCTCAAGCCAGTACTTTCGACAGCAACACACGGCAATGTTGTCCGGACTGTTGTTTTTATGCGGCACCGGCTTGAACAGGTCATGTGATCTGATCACGCCGGCGTGACGGTCGACTCCAAAGGGTTAATATTAAATACATATAAGTATTTTTACAACTTGTATTTAGAAATACTCTGTTGTAATTATTGATGCATACATGTGTTCATCCATTTAATGTGGCATCTGCTATAATGGGGTTAATGTATGATATTACTTAATAATACAATACATTATAATATAATATATGATAATTACATTTGAGTTTTATTCATTTCTTATTTCATAGTTTCTCATTATTATTATGTTTATCGCTCATCTTATTTTTGATTTTATTAATCTGTGTGAATCTGTGCTGTCCTGTTTTTCACTCTCACCCTGTTGCTGTTTGAACTACTGAATTTCCCCACGGGATTAATAAAGGTCCATCTTATCTTATCTTAATGTATAAGTTGATTTACTTCAATCTACTGTACAATATTACAGGAAATATACTGCATAAAGCAAACTATATACTTTATTTGATCTAAAATATTGATGTTTCTACAACACCCATTGTGTATTTTGTGAATGAAGCGCCATCTCATGGTTAAATCCTGTAATTGAACAAATGGGGAAATTGGGCAACGCCCTCTAGCAATTTGGCAACACCCCCAGCCCCTGGCATCCGCTGGGCTTTTGACTGGGACACACCCATTTGAGTCTGATCTGGAGTGCTACATCTGTATGTGCAAAGCTACCTGGCAATAAACCTGTTTCTGATTTTGATAAAGTGTGACATGTAAAACCAACCAATGACTTGTTATTGGACAATGCAGCTTGCTCGTAAAAAATAACAAATATAATCAATTATTGTTTTATTTTAGCACTTTTAACTTTGAGCTTGAATAAAAAAAACAGCTACCATGGTTTCGTTACGATGTAAATGTCTTGCAGACATACCACAATGCACGACAAATCAGGATAGGACTAAGAAAGCTGCATTGACATGTACAACCTTTTATGCAATTGGCAGTGATGAAGGGATTAGGTGTTCATTAATGGAGGAATAATTTTCGTAAATTGAAGAAATTAACTGTATTCTTTCATTTCATTTTATTTGACGAAGTGTGCAGAAAGAAATGGAAGACACTGAGGGACAAGTACAGGAAGGAGAAGGAGGGGAAAAGAAGCGGTGCAGGGTCTTCGGGGGGATATAAGCCCTGGCGTCTCGCGGCAGTCGTGACTTTTTTAAACCCATTCATGATTGACCGTGAGACGTCCAGCAATGTCCCCCGTTAAACCCTTCCTCCATCCACCCTGGTGCCAGAGGAAGAGAGCCAGGAAAGCCAGCCAGTCATTCAGCCAGTCAGCCAGCTAACAGCCAGCAAGCAGAGCAGACAGGACAGGAGGAGGCGAGTGTTGCGATCCGGGGGAAAAGGGGAAGTGAGATGTCCTCCTTTCAGCAAAGTTTGCTGTCTGCCGTCGGTCCTATTCTGGCCATGCCACCCCCACCAGTGGAGGAGGAGGAGGACGAGGACCTGTCATTCTTCAAGAGTCTCTTGCCCACCATGAGAATGATTTCAAGACAGAAGAGGTTAAGAGTCAGATTTGACATTCACAAGGTGGTTTTAGAGGCAGACCAGGAGGAACATTGATTACTGATACTGGTCCAGTGTTGTTACACTCATCACACACTTCACTGACAACATTACATACATACAAGTTATTTAAAGTATGTTATGGCTATACTGTGTCTTCACTTGTTCATGTGGTTTGTCAGTTGCAACATACCAGAAGCTTCATGTAGGTTGATATATAATGTGCTTTCTTCTGTAATTATTCAGGTGAAAACCTGTTGAAATTTGTATCACTAAAAACAGGACTGAAGGAAACAAGTTGATAGTCATATCATAATATCAATTCAAGAAACATGTTTATTAAGAATGGTTGATTTTAAAATGGAATATTTGGGAAGCTCTTTAAAGAGCTTTTGGTTTGGAGGAGCCGTGGTGACCCTACACCACGTTCTGCTGCCATGGCTCTGCACCCTCCTCATTCAGATAGGAGCAGAAGGTCTCCCGCAGTTGGATGGATCTGCGTGTGGCGTTGTTTGAGCCCATCCTCGGTGCATCACGCAGGGTTGGAGTATCTGGAGCTTCATCCGTGGACTCTGCGATTGGTGTGCGTGATGGCCTTCCTATCATCTTCCTGCGGAGGAAGTTGTGCAACACACAGGCGGCCCTTCACACACAACTCTGCTACCTCCGGGCTGGTGGTGATGACATGCCTGAACATTCTCCACTGGGATGAGAGGATGCCAAACGCACATTCAACCACCAACCTGGCCCGGCTGAGGCGGTAGTTGAACATCCTCCTCTCGCGAGAAGTTACGGTAGCAAATCACCCGGTTCTTTACGACCAGAACTATTAACGGGATACAAACCGGAGGAACCAGGCATGGAGGGAGGTGGCAGAGACAGTGGTGAAACTGTAGTTTTTGCCTGTTTGGGGAGTTTATATATATATATATATATATATATATTGCTCACATAAAATCCCCGGGGTTTTTTGCTTTGTATGTCGGGGGCGGGAGATTCATGTGATTGGTTGTTGGTCGCAAAAAATCCCCAAGCTTTCAGACACGCCCAGCTCCAAGATGTTTTCAAAGCTGCTGTGTGGACATACCGTAAAGGTCCTGTGTTCTGACTCCCACACTGTGAATGTTAATTAAAACATTTTTGAATTATATTATGTTGTATTTTATTTACTTTTTAGTACTTTGGGTTACTTTCAAGTGTTTAAAAAAAATGTGCTTAATTGACCAATCCCCATGATTCAGATACTAGTCCGACATTAGTTTTGGAATGTGTGGTTGTCAATCCAGCTATCAGGTTTCTAATTGTTACAACATGTGTTGTTACGGTAGTTTTAAACTGGTTCGCTTTACCCCCTTGATTTCTCTGGTCTGTCTAAGTTTACCCCTGAGCAACAATATAATATAATCATAAACAATCATATTTCCCTTGCCCTTTGTCCTGAAGACATTCTGATAATGTCCATAGCTAGGAAACATCCTGAATTAATAGGAAATGTGTAAATGTTACTGATATATCATTTTAGCTAGAGGGGAGTAAATGTAAAAAATGGCTCACATTACCCCACTCTCCCCTACAAGAGAATGTTTTACGTCATACACGTCACCCGTCTTGTCGCCTGCACGTTGGCTGCGTGAGAGAGGTAAGGAACTCCTTCATTTTGGCCCATTGACTATCGTTCCATGTGTGCATTATTATTTATAATGATTATTATCATGTACATTGGCGGCCGGCCCATAGGGGTGCCGCCGCCCCACCCCCTCTTCCCAAATGTTTGATTGTCATTAAAATAAAAAAATATATTTAAAAAATGTATAATTTTTTGTAATGAACAATGTAAATATTATATAGTTGGTATCAGTAAAATGTAGAATCTAAAATAAAATCTCGTTTAAAATGGTGTTGTGTGTAATAAATTAATGTCTAAAACTCTTCCAAATTGACCCGGTTAATACATTAGAAAGCACAATATAATACTAGTATAGGAACACATTTGTATTAACATTTATAAAAATCAAATAATTAACAAAACTAAATCATTAACAGTAACACAGCGTCTGTCTGTGAGAAAGAGACATTTTGGTCCAAAATGAGTTCTATATATCAAATGAAAGCTCTCGGTGAGCTCTTTCTCCTGCCAAAAGGGTGCAGGTGCATTCTAAACCACTCCAGAGTTATCCATCAAAAACCAAAAGACCTAACGGAACACACTGTACTATTTGGGGCCAAAAGGACGTAAGTGCACTTACGCCCTTTTGGCCCTGAGAAATGTATTATGGGTAAAGTCTTTGGATAGCACTCGAGTCAAAATGGCTGACACCATATGTAAGCAAGCTAGGTCAACCATGAGAAGAAAGCTTTTCACTGCTGAAGAAGTGTTACTAAGCTTATTTCAAGATGCAGAAGAGTTGATGAAGAGAATGAAATAATCCAGGATTCAAAGTCAATGCTGAGTGACAAAGGAAACTTTTACAGATCCATCTTCAACAGAGAATTCAACTCATCAGAGATCAGCACATGCATGTCCCAGTATCTGTCTACTCTTTCAGGTACTGAGCATGTGGTGCTGTACTCTGACACATGTGGTGGGCAGAACAGGAATGCTGGTTTTAGTGCCATGTGTCTCCATGCAGTCAACACCTTGCCCATCTCCATTATTGACCAAACATTCATGGAGTCTGGACGCAGCAAGATGGAATGTGACCGTGTTCATGCAGCCATTGAGACCGACAGAAGAAAAGGGCCTGTGTACAGTTCGGAGGGTACGACACTCTTGTGAGGACGGCAAGGAGGAACAGGCCATAGATGGTGATTGAGCTTGGGCACAGTGACTTTCTGGATTTCAAGTCCTTCTCACACTAGGGCTGCTCGATTATGGCAAAAATCATAATTATTTTGATCAATATTGAAATCACGATTATTAAATATGATTATTCATTGACTTAAACAACTTAAACAAAAAATAAATAATAATTTGAACAGTATCTTTTTAACAGTTGATTACCCTGAACTTTAAGTATAACTCAACTGCAAAGTATTCAGCTGAAGCCACATCTTTTTTAACTTCCCCACGGCATTTGTCATCCAGGGCAGATCTGGTGAAATGATGCCGAGATGGCATGGCGTAAAGCTTGTCCATCGTGTTAGCCAGTTGCTTAAACCCCTGGTTGCTAACCGTGCACATGTCTTTAGCTATGTAGAATGTGATGGCATGTGTTATATCTTTGTGTCCTTGCGAGCTGGTTGAGTAGGCCGTTGCACTGTAAAGCACGTTCTTAATTGGTGATGTGGTGGATGAAGTCGAGGGGGCACGCTCGTGAACAAAATCGTAATCGAGATTAAAATACAACACACACGGTCTGAAACAGAACCAAAGACACAGAGGGACAAACAGTTATTTGGCTGCGCTACACAAAAGATGCACGCTGGAAAGCAGGAGACCAGAGGTGCTCGTGCAATTGAACCAAAGAAGATGCACACAGGTCCACCTGGGTCACTGCTGTGAAAAAGAAAGACGTACTCGCACAAACGGGAGTATCCCTCACTCCTATGTGGACTTCTACCAGTCTTTGCAAGTCAATCAGGCAGAGTAGGCTCGTATGTCCTTTCAAATCAATCTGAAACGTACATGAAATATGCTGTTGTCGTATATAATTATATTGCTATATTTGACATTCACAATGTTCTAAAGTAGTTTTTGATTTGCCAAACAGTTATTAGGACAGGTTTAATGTAATGTATTGTTATTCAGTGAACTGATGTGATATTGATATTGTATATGATCCCAATGGACTGTAGACTATTTTCAATTGGTTATTTGGGGAAATGGTTATTAATGTTTTTTGTTTTAAATAATTACATTCTATGAACTAATATGATATAAGGATATTTTCATATAATATTGTTATTATAAAAATTGATTACTGTTACTTTTGAACTCAAATGTAAAGCCTTTTTCCTATTTTTATCAGATACGCCCTTTTTCTTAGTTTATATGAGATAAAACCTTAGTTCCAAAAAGGCGCATGTGACTTTCTTCCGAATAAAGAAAAGATAGAAGAATATTTTTTTCAATGAAAGTCAAAATATTGTTCATTAAGTATATTGTCATCCACATGTTTATGAAGTTTTCATATTAAAGATTGCATTTAATAAACAAAGTCAGGACAAAGTATGGTCGTTTTTTGTTACGCCCCTCTGGTTCTCACCCCTCGATTTGTGAGTATGCATTTTTGGCGCTAATTTATTTGAATAGCATCACAGGTGGTTTATGCTAATTTACTCCAGTATTAATGTTGGGCCACAGCTTAGACCTGCGCAGAGTGAACTTTGCATTAGTGAACTTGAAGCTTTAATGTATTGTGTTCTTTATTTATTGTTTCATGTGTTGTGTTGTTTTTTCCTGCAGCAAAATTAATTCACCCGCAACAATTCCAGTTATGGAGGACAGTGTGGGAAGAGGGACAATTCTTCCTGGTTAGTAAAACATTGAAATGAGAAAAGTATTTGTTGAGCTTTAAAAATATAAGAATAAGAAAGGGAGTCTCTCTTTTCCTCTCCCTCTCCTGGCAGGCCGTCAGTATCCCTGATGTAGCTGGCTGTGCTTCAGTTGTGATTTGGTGCTTTATATATATATTGAAAAATGGTAGGGGGGGGGTGCAGCCCCGTGTCTCAATAATCACTGGTCTACATGCTTGTTAATAGTTTTCTGATATGTGTTTTTTATTTGCAGTATTCAATTCTGGATGGAGCGGTGACCCGCCAGGCCCTGTACGCCCGGGGGCTCAACCTGCTGTGGCGCTGCTTCCAGGTGTCGGGGCGTCAGAAGATTGTGTCCCTGAAAGGGGAGATGGTCTTTCTAAAGAGGAAGGCAGACGGGCCCCTGCAGAGCCTCGAGGTGCTGCAGGCAACCGCCTCGTTTGCTAAGGATGGTGAGTGTTTGTCCTTCAACTATGAATGTTTTATATCCATGTAACGGGAAGAAGCTCATCTAACTGATCATTTTCATTTTCTTCTCTCCAAAAAAACCCACAATGCTAACGCTGAGCCTCTGAATTAGCAACGGGCGAAAAATGCTAACAGATGACTGCACCGAAATTCACTCACAAAACCTTATTTATCTTTGCTGCACATCCAACCCATCGTTTCACATCGTGAGAGGACACAGAATCGAGGGGTACCTTCATTATCACTCAATTATACGAACTCTCGGTAAACGCTAACATGGCTCACCTGTGTCGTAGTCTGGTCAAAAGTGGTCTTCAATGGCATTAAAACGATAAAAACGCTGCTGAAGTTAATCCAGAGGTTAACCCTCTGGAGTCGGTGGACGTGCCGGCGCATATTTTGGCATGTATAAGTAAGGTTACATGTGTAGATGAATAAAATAATCCTTTGTTCGTCCCACAACGGAGAAATGTATAGACATGTATTTTATTTTATCATACTGTTCTGTACAGAAGAGACTTTGTCATAGATGTATTTATATGTGTGCCTGACATTTGTGGGGAGTACTATGGAGTACAATACAGAAGTGTGTGTGTGTGTGTGTGTGTGTGTGTGTGTGTGTGTGTGTGTGTGTGTGGAACTTCGTAATACTTATTGTCCCATATTTGTATTTGTTTTTAAACTTTTTTCAATAATGTACCCCCTTTTGAAAAAAAAATTCTGCCAAGTACCCCGATCAGCGCAAAAACATTTTGTTAGGGAAGAAATGCCTATATAAAGAGGCACAGCGCTGCACCATCGGTGTCTGATTTATTAAAACAACAACATTGTAACTGGGAAACACTTAAATGCTACATTTCAAATATTTACAATCCTTCACTAAATTCATGGCAAACCAATTTTAACATCATGCAATAACACTAAGACGACATTAGTTGCATTGAACCGATCTTTTTAATAAGATGCACTTACAATGTAGTGAAACATGGGCTTGGGCTTCACTGAGGATCTTTGTCACTCTGACAGGGAGGCCAACTGCAGTTATTACACTTCGCGTTTTGAAATATGTGGAACTAATATAAAACCCACACTGCTCAAACTTCGTTACTTCAACTAAAAAGGTGTATATTTATTTATTTATTTTGGGGCGTGGGGAATGAAGAGAAAAAAATATATGAGCATCGGATTTTGACCCCTCATATAAACATATGCATAATGCTGCGCTATACTTTGCAGCCAAGCAACGCTTATTGTTTAGGTGTCCTTTGATCAGCAGGCAGTCATATAATTAACTGGAACTGATAGATTTGGACATAAACGCAAGTGAAGTCTAACCGGACGCGAGAGAGATCAGATCAGCTGCTGCTGACGGGGAACACGCAGCTCTGCATGATCACAGCTCCGCCGCTGTGACGGACCGTTGAGTGGAGCGTGCATTTTTGCTTTATTGGAGGGGTCCGAAAACCAGTCAATATCTGGTGTGAGGGGTAGGGTTAGGGTAATGTTGTGAATCGAGTGGCCCATGGTGGTGGTGGAGTTATGGTATCGGCAGGCGTATGTTATGGATGACGAACACAGGCCACTCGATTCACAACATTACCCTAACCCTACCCCTCACACCAGATACTGACTGGTTTTCGGACCCCCCCCAGACCCCCCCAATAAAGCAAACACTTTTTAATCCTCTGATGAAGCAACACACTCTTCTAAATGTCAGGATTGTATGCCTCTCCACTGTACATTCTCACACTAGTATTTATTGAAACAATTTTAAACTATTTATCTTTTATCTATACTTTTAGATTTGTGATTTTAAACATTAAAGGACTACTCTATTTCACTTGTGGGGGTTCTGCATTTCAGCCACCCCAGACCAGAACTCTAGCCTTCCTGGTGCCACCCTTCCCTCTACCTCACCCCAACCCTCCCCACCTCCTCAGGTCAACCTAGTTGACCTTACTTCCCCCTCATCTCCACCCAACTCCCAGTCCTCCCCTCCCAAGAGCTTCCCCAGCAACCGCCAAATTACCAACGAGGTCCACCATTCCAACGTCTCAGACAGTTTTCCCGATAACATTCTTTCTCTCTCCCAATCCTCTACAGGTGTTGCCGGTTCCTTATTGGACCATGCTGGCGCCTTGGACCCGACAGACTTTGTACTGTAAGAAGACTTGTTCAGTCTTCTTCAAACCAACCAGCCCCAGTACCACCCCATCACTCACATGGCAGGCTCTAAACCCATCCGGATACTGGGAGACTCCAACATCAACCGCATACCACCTCATACCAACCCCACCCTACAGCTGGACTGCTACCCTGGAGCCAATGTCTACCATTTCATGGAACTTTTCAAACGCACCCCTCCCATCCCAACAGCCAAGATCGTCATAATCTCTTTCGGCATCAACAATAAAGACGATGACCCTCAACGCACCACCACTAAACAGTATGAAAAAATACGCTGCCAAGACCTTCCATTTACATCCCCCTCATCAACCATTCACCCCACCTGACTCCAGTACAAACACGCAATATCCTCACCCTCAACAACTTCCTCAACAAAAACCACAACACCCTGCCAACCATTTCACCGGAAACCTTCCGGACTGGCCAGGACAACATCCATTGGACTCCCCCCACAGCCCAGCTCATCCTGGACTCCTGGTGCAGGGAGTTACATTTCTAAACACTTCCGAATCTACCCCGGAAAAACACATTAACCTACCCCCCAACTAACCCCACCAGCTCTTCCCCCGACCCTGACCTGGGGTGGAATTCACCCTCCACAGTTCTCAATGTATCCACCCTTTTTTTCTCCCCTCTGTAGTCCAGCTACAACTCCTACAGAGGGGACTCACCTTGGTCCCACGCCCCCCCCCCGCCATGACCGAGAGGAACTTCAAAGGGATCTACACCAATACCACATGCGTCTCACAATCATAGATTATTTCCACACCAAACCCTGCACCCAACAGTCACTCTTCACCTTCCCCTCCAACTGGGAACCACTACTCACTCAAGTCAACCACAAAACAAAACAAATCATTACCACCAATAACCGGGCCTTGCAATCCTTCCGACCACCGGCGGACGAACGCAGGGCCCTAACCCAACACATAGTCATCAACCCGGCCGACAAAGGATCGAAAATAGTCATTATGGATAGACACCACTACGTCACAGAAGCACAGAGACAACTCAATAACCCACTCCATTACAAGCCCATCCCGGACACCATACAACCCCAGACACAACTCCAACTCAGACCGATAATAGAAACACTGTAAAAAATCAAATTAATTTCCGCCAAGCAGAGGGACTTCCTATTCGGACCTAATGCACCCCACCTCCGCCAGTTTTATCTACTCCCAAAGATCCATAAAGACCCTTCCACCTGAACCATTCCCTTTGAAGTTCCTCCCGGCAAACCCATCGTATCTGACTGCAGCAGCACCACCTACAACACCTCACAGTACATAGAACATCATTTAGGCCCACTTTCCACCATACACCCCAGCTACCTCAAAGATACATATCACTTTCTCCAGATCACCAGACCCATGGTCGTTCCCACCCAAGCCCATCTGTTTACCATCGACATAGACAGCCTATACACCAACATCAACACCGACTTAGGACTCCTTTCTGTTACCTCCATCCTCGCCAAATACCCAGACCATCCCACCTAACAGACACCACCTAATCCCAACCCCATGGGACCCGTCCAAGGTCTGCACCACCCATCCACTGATCAGCCTCCACCTCCGGACCCTAACCCTAACCATCCCCCACCTGACATCTCCTTCCATTTGGCTCCACCTTCTCCCACACCATCACAGGATTCCACCGGACTGTTAAAAATAACTTTTCCCTCCTCCAGTCACAACCCTACTTCTCCAACCACAGGGTCATTTCAGCCTACAGGAAAAATCCCAGTTTACACGACACACTCATACATTCCAAGTTTAGCAGCAACAGAGCCCCTCCACATGCACAGCATAGTCACCGCTACATCAACAGAAAATACATACATAACCAATACAGTGGAGCAGCCTTCCCTGCCCTCGGTTCATTCTCTCTTAATAACAGCAACATCGTCTACATCATCACATGCAACACCTGTAAAAACACTTCATAGGAGAAACCAAATCTACCATACTCATCCGTCTCAAACAACATCTATACAACATTGGGGAAGGTCGACTTCCACCCCCCCTGGTCACTCGCCAGATCAACTCATCATCTCAGGCCTGGAAACCAACGACCGGTGGAACATCGGGCAGAGGAAGTGGGCAGAAACATCTTGGATCCAGAAACTCGGGACAACCACACCCAGGGGACTCAACGATGCCTAAGACGTATCTCCTCTGGATCCTCCCTCTCCTCTACCCACCAGTCCCAGGGATGACCTGACCTACTCATCCTCCCTGGCCCATGGACCCCAACACCAACAGACAGACACCCATCCACAGACCCCTAGGCCAGTGCAACCTAATCCCACACCGGAATACATAACCCTACCTCTAACCCAAACCTACCAGATACTGACTGGTTTTCGGATCCCCCCCAGTAAAGCAAAACTGCACGTTTCAGAGTGGCCTTTTATTGTGGCCAGCCTAAGGCACACCTGTGCAATAATCATGCTGTCTAATCAGCATCTTGATATGCCACACCTGTGAGGTGGGATGGATTATCTCGGCAAAGGAGAAGTGCTCACTATCACACATTGTTTCAGATTTTTTAACAATATCTGAGAGAAATGGTTATTTTGTGTTTATAGAAAATGTTTTAGATCTTTGAGTTCATCTCATGAAAAATGGGAGCAAAAACAAAAGTGTTGCGTTTCTATTTTTGTTCAGTGTACATAGAGAGAGAGAGAATAGAAATGTAGAGTAAACATAGAAAATTGGTTAAATAATGTTTTGGTTATGTGTAGAAGGCTAATAGTATGAATAAACAACTGATATGCTAGCTTAAGTTAGCTTGATAAAGACTGTCTTTTGCAGCCTCTGGAACATCAGACGTTACTGACTGTGGTAAGTTCTTTTGCCAATATCATAGTGTTATTTTATTTACCCTCCTAATTACCCCGTGTTTAGTATTGGATGTAATGTTACATGGCTCAACTAACCCTGGCCGGTAATGTTAGTTTACAACATTGTGTTGTACATTTTTTAGGGCTGTCAGTCGATTAAAATATGTAATCGCGATTTAATCGCATGATTGTCCATAGTTAATCGCACATTTTTTATATATTCTAAATGTGCCTTAGAGGGATATTTTTCAAGTTTTTAATACTCTTATCAACGTGAGTAGACACATCTGCGTTATGCAAATGTTTGTTTATTATCATGAGTATTGAACATTACAAATATTCACCTCAATTCAACCAGGAACCTCTCTCATACAATACAATAATACAAAGTGTGTGTTTGTGGGTGAGGGAAAGAGAGTGACAAGGGGCCCTAATGTAGAGTGACGTTGGGGAGGAAGATAAATCCCACCATGATACAGAGTCCCTTAGGCTTCATTGATTGAAGGGTGACACACCACACACACCACACACACACCACACACACAGCGAGAGAGAGACTGAGTCGCAAACATACTATAAAATACACTGATGCAGGGACACACAACAATGACAGGGTCACGTTCAAGTATACACACATGCACTTCAAATCACTTCTCGTCTGACACACACACACCCAGTCACGCCATGCTGCAGATTATTATCAATCCAGTTTGAATTCCAGTGAGCCTGTCAGAAGTGTCAGACTGAGTACATGCTGACAGACAGAGTTGAGTGAGTTTTAGGTTGTGTATAAATGGTCACATTCCAAACGCTTTGGTGGTCAGTAGATCGCTCATTAACGTTACACTATTTCATTTTTTATTTGTTTATTTAGCAGGGACTGTGAACATTTAAAAACATTTCTGTGAATTCACTGGAGTTAGCCAAGAGGATTTTGTTCATCTGTAGTCCATGGATATTTTTTTTAAAGAAGGTAACAAAAAATCTATTAAAATAAGTTAATTTAATCAGTAAACACATGATAAATTGATTGAAATTCAACTTTTAAGTTGTCATTCTGTGTGACTGGCAAAGCCACACACAGAATAGTATTCGACATACTTATTAGTGTGAATGCTGTGCATATCTCCCAAACCCTACATTCCTGAGACATAATTTCTCCTGAAAAACGTAGGAAAACCTCTCCTAAAAAAAAATCAAGAACAAATATTAACCTGTTCACAGGTTAACAAAAATGTCACTTGGGTCAAGGGTATGGAGGGAATTTGGGTGGAAAAACATAATCAGATACTTCATAACCCCAAAGATAAAAGGGAGGTATGCCCCGGAACAGAACGCATGTTGGAGGCAATGCGGCGAGGTGGGGGCAGACCACACACACATTGTTTTAAATGCCAAAAGATGAAGGGATACTGGGAGGAAGTGTGGGGAGTATTGAAGGGGATCTTAGGTCATGAGGTTCCTAAGACCGGCCTGATGTTATACTGGGGAATCTGGTGCAGGAAAACTCACAGGGTGGGGACAGATACCGGATTAAGCAAGAACACAATTACCAGAGCGTGGTACAGAGCAGATCCACCTACAAAGGAGCAATGGCTGGGAGTAGTGCAGGAAATATTTGATATGGAGAGATTCACACACATATTGAGGGTCCAGGAAGGGACATTTGAGTCCAAATGGGAAAAATGGGTTGAATACAAAAGAAAAATGAACGACACCACAAATTGAGAGTTGGAACCAGACCATGATGTTGCATTAAAATAGGATAGAAAGCTTCCATGTCACTGTTTGCTTGTTTTTATTATTATTTGTATTTTCTTTTTTCTTCTTCAATGGGTCTCTAATTCAAGTGTATACTGAACTATATGTGGTTTTGTATGTTTATAAAAATGTAAGTGAAATAAAATGTCACTGCAGATGCTGGATGTTTCTGATGCTCCTGTATCCAAACATTTACACCGTTCCTCCATTGTTTCCCCACAATATTCCATTTAAGGACCTATCATTTATAGTCGTGAGCAGAGAGTGAACATAGTGTGGATGTGTGTATCTGCTCCGCTGGTCGGTTTGGATATAATTAATATAAAGAATCCAGTCACATCTCTCTGCCCTTGGCCTGGTCCTGAACACCACTAAAACCAAGATCATGTGGTTTGGCCGCAGTGGTGCCTCCCAAACTGGCACTATTGTGACCGCCGATGGCCGGGACCTCGAAATAGTTAAATCTTATAAATACCTTGGATTTTGGATTGACAGTAATCTGTCATTCAAAGATCATCTCTCCAAAATTCAGACCAAGGTTAAAGCTTGACTCAGCTTTCTGTATAGGGATCGCTGCTCATTCACTTCATCTGCTAAACTCTCTCTGGTCCAAATGACTGTCCTTCCTCTGTTCCACTACGGTGATACCATCTACCGCTTGGCGTGTAAAGGAGCTCTCGATCATTTAGACGTTCTGTATCACTCCGCCATCTGCTTCGCCACCAATGCCCCCTAGAGGACACGCCACTGTACTCTCTGGCTAACTGGCCCTCTCTTGAGACAAGGCGCAACATCCACTGGCTGATGTTTGTTTACAAAACACTCCTAGGCCTCACTCCCTTCTACCTCACACAATTACTGCAACTCCGCACACCCCCAACGCACAACACCCGGTCAGCTACAAGCATCCTGCTAAAGATCCCTAAAGCCCATACATCCTTTGGCCGCTCCGCCTTTCAGTTTGCAGCAGCAGCAGATAGCTGGAATACCGTTCAAAAAACATTAAAAATGAAAACCTTTGTCTCCCCCCGCACCTTCAATGTCACTATTATTGACACCCTGGCACACACATGTAGCTGCTTTGCCTGATGCTGATTGTAATGACTGATTGAACCACAGCAATATTGTTTTAGAGTTTTTATATGTTTAACTGCTGTGCCTGTCATCTTTGCTCTATGTGTTTGTGTTGTCTCCTGGGTTCTGTAGTGCCCGGAGTGCTGTCTTTTTATTTCCTCCCAAACCCCATCTCCTCAGGAAGCCTTTGCCTCCTCTCAGGTCATCATTGTAAATAAGAATGTGTTCTTAATTGATTTTCCTGGATAAATAAAGGTTACTACTACTACTAATACTAATTGAAACTGTTGGCTGCTGTTCGTTTGTTTGTGCTGATCTGTGGTTCACTTGCTCGTAACTCTGCGTTAGGAATCAGTTCCAGTGTTCAAACTGAGCGGTGGGTTTCTTAAAATAGCTTGCACAGTCAACAAACAAAGGACATGGATGGATCAGCTGGTATCTCTTTGGATAAATGACACCTTGTTCGTTACCAATAAATAAAGCTACACACAGAAAATGGATTGTTGGTTTATATATAACAAAGTGTAAGTAAGGACAAGGACTTAATTACCCAACGGCACTTTCACATCCAGACTCCTGAGAAGGGATTTCACACTTTTTATGAATGGAATAACTTCAGACAGACCATCTTCCATGCCAAATGTGATGAACGTTAATCTGTGCTTTGAGCGAGCAGATAAATCAGCTGGCGTATGGTGCAAAACAATACAATGTAAGCGTTTTGTTTAATGCTGATGAAAGACTAAAAAGGCACTACTGTAAAGCCTCTTACACCAAAGAACACCAAAGTTCCGTAGGGACGCATCGCATCGCATCTCTGCGTCTCGGCCACGTGTCGCACTGGAACACACCGCAGACTTCAGCCAGCGGCCAAGAAGCACGTACGAACTGCGCATGCGTGAGTGGCAATAACTCTCCTTACCAGCAGACGGCGGTAGTGTGTATTCGTCATTCAAAAGAGGCAACAACCGGAAGACAGACTGCGTGATATAAACAACGAATAGCGTGTGCGTTCCGTCTTCACTCGACAGCGAGAAGCTCACAGGGCTTTCCCGAACCTGAGTCGAGAGCTGGAGTTCAATGAAATCTCAGATTTGCCTTCTTAATAGTTTGTTTGGGTCCCTCGCTTCCGTTTCGCTTCTCATGCACTGATTCGCTAAGCTGAACAGCCAATCAGAGAGATTTATTTTGCCGACGGCCTCCCGATTCCACATGTCGAATCGGCGACGGAAGGTGTCGGCCGAAAAGACACGACGATGCAGGCCACACCATTCTGAGTAGGGCGACACGACGCTCATCGACGGCCTGACATCTATCGACGCCGAAAATGGGCTTGGTGTGTCCGGAGCTTTAGTTGTGTTCTAGGTTATATGTAATGGGACTGGTCATTGTGTGGATGATTTGCCATGGAGCTGTGAGTGTGTAGTTTTCATTAGAGTAGCACTTTAGCACCTGGTTAGCTTTCATGAGCTGCACCAATAAGGTAAGAGCTACCCAGTACGAAAGCTGTTATAGCCCTTATTAAAATCATCAGTGTCTGAAAGTTGTACAAATGCGCTTCAATCTTCTTGTATACACATTTTGAATAATCAATGCAATGTTTCAAGTTCCAAATGAATGTCTTAAATGAACGAGTACAACGAATAAAACATTCATGTCAGGTTTTTCTCTTATCTGCTTTTGGCATATTCAACTGATCTAAGTATTCATTAGCCCTAACAGCTTGCAGGCCGCCCTGTGGTGAAGCATTGTAGCACGATGGGAGGGGAATCTTAGAAGACGAAACGCCTCCGTCCACTTGGCACGGAGGCTACCTGAATAACATGAGTATGAAAATTATCTGGACTTCCTAACGTGTACAGTTCTCAGTGCTGGGGTACAAGGAAGTGCATGTATGCATTACTGCAGTGTCCCAGTCCCTACATGTATTTATAGTGATGTGTGTCAGACTGTGTATATGTTCCAAAAAGGACCGGAGCAGGAACAACTACAGTCCGTCCCTCTCACTGTGTTTCTAAATATTAACTGTTATTAATACACTGTAGGCTCTGCAGCAGTAATGTGACTGGATACCCTGGGAGTTGAAGTGTCAGTATGGAGGACTGAAATACAAAAATAGACTGAAACAAGAAGATACGAGTTGAAATAGTGTGGGCAGTGTATGTCCGTTTTGCAGAGCATGTATACCGATAATAAGCCGGTGAAACAGGAGAAATAATGAAGCAGATTCTGGTTCCTGCTTAACACTAGAACCGCCAGAGGTCGCTGGATACCTAAAACCGCCAACGGGTACAATTGACCCGCTATTAGAATGCATTGATTTTCAAGGTACAATGTTCTTTTATTTATCATACAACAGTGAGTTGTGATCGCACAGGGATGAAACTTATACCAATAGAATATGTGGACTCTCAGCTTTTCATATATAGTTTGGGCAGATAGCATGAAGTATAAAATATCGCTACCAGTGCTGATTGAAATGCTTGGTGTTAGACTTGTGTTTCGTAAAGGTAAACATGGTTCATATCGTCTGATAGCCTTCTACTCGTAAAAAAACTACAACATGACAATAATCCAATCCACTTTATTTATATAGCACAGTTTAAAAACAGAGGGTTTGCCAAAGTGCTTCACAATGAACATAACCTTATAATAAAATATAATATTACACGAATAGATTAAAAAAAAGCACACATAAGAATAAATACAAGGCACATGAAGGCTATGGACAGACAGTGAAAGCATACAAATAGGTATAACATAGCTCAGACTGACTGGTAAGCGAGGGAAAAGAGGTGGGTTTTTAGGCGGGACTTAAAAGCTTCAAGGTGGACAATAATGTATTTTTTATATAATTGAACTGCAGATAACAAAGAACATGTAAAAATAACGCAAAACATCAGAGAAGAAGAAAAATAACCAATTAGAATACAACGCTTCACAAACACAATTGACCCAACTTGGCTGTGCATTTGCCACAAACAGCATCCCCACACTCCCCAACAGAATGTTTTATTTTGCACGCAGTGCGCCTTCACCATGCAGGTCATTCTCCTGCGCTCTTCTGCACCGCTGAAGGGCACGTCTGCAAGTGGTGGCGCTTTTGATGCAATCCACTCAGCGCGCGACTCATGTGCCAGCTTAAGGCAAGACACGGCAGGCAAAAACATCGTTTTTCATGCACTGGTCAATTTTGAGATTTTGTGCGATTTTGATTCCATAACATGTTTTCTTTCAGGCTTTTGGAAGGAAAACGTACAAAATACACATTTAGGTGTTTATTTGTCTATTTGCGTCTGTACATTTCTCCTAAATTCACCAAAAGTTAGCATTCTAACCTAACAAAGTTCTGCGACAGCTGTTTGCACCATGTCAACAAAGGTATCGTTGGAAAGCTGTGTCTCTCCTGCACAATCTCATCGGATCCAAATATGGTCATTTCCTTTGTATCAGCAACCAATCGTGAAAGCACAAAGGGGTCTTCTGACCAAATAACGAAATCTTATTGTCTGGTGTCAATTTCTGACAACGTGATTCGTTCAGATGCGTCACGTGGTGTGCTATGACACTTCCTTGTTTAGCTTTTCGCAGAAAATGTAAATCTAAAAATGGCAAAACAACCGCGGAATAAACGTACAAAGAGAAGACAACAACAATTGTTACTTGCACGAGGCAAGGTACTGGTACAAAACAAATGTCCCCGAACCTGAAATGAGTGTGTCAATGCGCAAGCTGTCATCCCAAAGAGCGACTTTGGGTCATGGAGGTACTCAAAATGCCAACGAGTGCCTCAACTCAGTGATATGGGCGCGGTGTCCAAAAACAGTCTTTGTGGGGAGAAGCAGGGTTGAGGCAGCTGCAAGTATGGCCATCTCTACCTTTAATGAAGGTGCCTCTGCCATGCTGGCTGTTATGGAGAAGTTGTAGCTCCAGAGCACAGCTGTTACTGTCAACGCAATGATTTGCTTAGAATTTAAAAAGCTGAGGCTGTTACATCTGCCAGTTTAAAATATAGGCGCAAGCGTCTAAGCACAGCAAAACAAGTAAAAAGACATCTGCAGGAGGGGCCTACTTATGGAGCAGGCATGGACTAGGCTGTATTATGTAGGACGGAGGGACATGCAACTCGGGTGGCAGTTATTCTGGTGGCAGTGTGTGTGTTACTGTGGTCGCAGTGTGTTTGTGTTACTGTGGTTTTGTTCATCAGGTCATATACTGTGTTACTCAGTTTTCAGGTTTATTGTGTTCTATATTGTTGTTGGTAAGTATTAGATTAGATATTGTGTCTGTAAATAGTGTCTTCCAATAAAAACGTTTTTGAAATTTGACAATACATATCTTTAAAGGTCGTTTTCTCAAAATGAGTTGTTTCTCCTACTGTGAGTTTGAAATGTCCACTTCAGTAGCACGTACATACACCAAACCTTCCAGTTATATTCCTATTAATATTATGAAGGCTTTTAAAGAAGGGTTTGTTCATATATCATTCATAGCCTGAATTATACAACATTGTATACCTAAAAACATGGCGAAAATTGATATTTCAGGGCTGTTGACAGTATTTTCTGATTTATGGAGTGATAAAAAGAGATATCCAAAACCCCTTCTGTAAAAGCCTTAGATGCTAATATGACTACAAAATGAAACAAGAATGTTGAACCTGGCTTGAACCTGAAATGTGTTAAAATATGCGCATATTTAATGAGATAATGGGTCATTTGCATATTTAAACATTCTATTTCAGAAACCTTGTAATATAAAAATGAACTGCCTTATTGTAAGTAATTAACAGGATACATTTCTAGCTGATATCTTTAAGTTAAAAAAATTACCGTTCCACCCCCTTCAAGGATCAAAACTTGAAACCACCAGAGTAAATCCAGACGACAGTAGATCAGAAATGTCTCTATTAGAAAAAGTAGAAAGTAGAAATAGTTTTTAGTAGAAATCTCCCTTACAATAAAGGCAGTATAGTATGCCCGTGTGTCATCTCCAATAAATGTCTTCAACCATCCTTTAAACTCAGGGTTTGATTCCCACTCCTTTCTGTACTTTTGTGAATACAGTTTAGACTGTGACACGATGACCTGCGTGGATGTTTAGCTTGTCACAGAGAGGCACACACACAGTGGACGAGGTGATTAAGTGACTGAAGCTGTCTCGACGCGGGAGGGTGTGGCTGTCTCCTCTCTGCTCTGACTGCAGCTGAGCTGCTGCGGGAGGCACCTGTGAGTCTGCGCGCCTGTGAGTACTATGGGAGGGCTGAGGGGCTCACGGCAGCTCGTTAACTGCAGAACAATACGTGAGTCTCCAAACACCAGAAAGGTCCCTAATAACACCATTACAAATCGTTAGTTGGGTTTGGAAAGCCGCCAAATTTAACGACAAAGTCGCTAAGTTGGCAACACTGGGTGGGAGCTCCCGCTTGTTGCGTTTGATGGTTCCCACGAGGCTGGTGTGTTTGGAGAGAGGGAGGTAAGTAAATTGTCTGTACATTTCTTCCCTTACCAACAAAGGGCTCAGGGCTCGAGCTTGACGTGTCGGGAGGATAACAAATTATTTTGGGACGAGTTAAAATAAAAATACCCTGCTAACTCTACTACAAACGGCGATGAAAATGAAACCGACTGCACGTTTTGTGTAGCACACCGTTATTAAACCTCCTTGTCAACATAAATACACACGCACAAAACATTTAGCGACCCGCAAAATACACACACACACACACACACACACACACACAGTACGTAGCTACGAAGCTGTGCCCGCAAATTCCTGGCCCGCAAATTCGCGGGTCTAGCTATGTACGGAGTGTGTGTAGTTTGCAGGTTGAGTGATGTACAATGACAATGGCATCCCGGGAGGAATTCTGAAATGTTTTACCGTTAATCACGAAAACGCACAGCAGAACCAGACCCTGGAGCGCCGGCCTCTTTATTTACTTACTCCTCTTCATCCCCTATGGGTAATAAGGCTGAGAAGAGAAGCCTCCATCGTATTTAGTCCTTAGCAATATGCTGCGCCTCTCCCCATGTAGGGATGGGTACCGAGCCCCGGTATTAAACGGGCCCCGGGTC
The DNA here is from genome assembly GCA_036324585.1 of Champsocephalus esox. Lineage (NCBI taxonomy): Eukaryota > Metazoa > Chordata > Actinopteri > Perciformes > Channichthyidae > Champsocephalus > Champsocephalus esox. The sequence goes on along the minus strand of CM070498.1, from coordinate 42,759,110 downwards.
AGAATTATTAAAGACAGTGGTAACGTTAAGCTCCGACGTTATCGGACTTTTTATCGGTACAGGAGACATTTAAAATATACGTCATATGTATTATTGCTACATACACATTATATCGCAGTTTTAGTTTCGCCAACTCCGTTTCTAATATGCAATAAGACTACAACATGCGTCTATGATGTATTTTCAAGCTTTCCAATCCAGGCGAGATCTCTCTCTCCCGTCTGTGTGCGAGGGGACGGGGCCGTTCGTAAAGGTCTCCTGACTGACAGACAGTCATCCTGGTTAGCGGTTACTCTGGGTTCTGTCTTCAGGACAGTGTTGGATTGTTTTGATAATTGGATGGGACTTGGTTGGATTCAATTTTACAGTAATTTTCTCATTTGTGTGTTTGTTTAAATATATTTGGCCTTTATGTGATTTACTCAAATAAAAAGTTTGATGAATTATCATCTAATGATTTGTATGATGTTTTATTTATGTTAAAGGTCACTTTGAATGATTTGAACTCATGATAATGTAGAATAATAATATTTTAAATTCGAGACGGTCCACATTAATTTCGGGATGGCTTAGATTGTATTTCGGGACGGTTCCGGGAGGATGGGGGAAAAAGTTAGTCGAGAGCCCTTTGCCTCAGCACCACATTCTCTCCTAGGCGTTGTGTTGCTGGCCTGCTGGCATCTTTTCCCAGGTAAGGGCAGCATGTACTTGCTGTCAACATCAGCTGCCGGACAAAACGTTATCCCAAATTTGTCCGGCTTGTAGGGCATATATTTTGTGAATGGACATCTAGCTTTTGTCGGGAATAGTTGCTCATCCACATTGAACCCTGGCCTGTAGGACGCGATTGAATTCTGGACAAAACGATCCCACACCTTCCTCACGTGAGTGAACTTGTAGAACCCAGGACACATCACTCAGTCCTGACACCTCCCCACCGTCAGACTCTTCTTCGCTCAGACGCTTTAGCAACGCTAATGCCTCCAGTACAGTAACCCTCTGAGACCCACGTAGGACATTTCCGTTTTTGTATATTTTTGTGTTTTGCCTAATAAATTGTCATTTCTTTGCAGTAAAATCAAGTTTTACACATCCCAGAAATCAGCACAACCTCAGCTAATGATATGTGTCACTCATTAGACTTATATACACTATAATAGGGGATATTTGTCCATAAATAAAAAACGGAGCTTGAATGTTTTACTTATTTCATTAAAAATAACTGCTAACCATAACATTGAAAGAAACATTCAACGCAGAAAATTGCACAGATTTATTATCATTGTATCAGAACTGATTTGAAGATTCTAACTTATTCTGTTCATTATGCCCATTGTCCATGGGTGTTTTTTTGTGAGGAATTGTCATTTTTTTCCTGCCAATTTTGAAGAGTACACACGATATATCATGTCCACAATCACGCATGCTGAGCAGATTCGTCTGAATTTTCATCAACATTGTCCCCTTGAAAAATCTGCTCCAAAGCCTCAGCTGTAGTAAACGTCCTTGTCGTACCTCAGTCTACTCTCAAAACACTACAAGAACGTATTCCAACTTTTATTTTGTTTTCGCGTGTGGAATTATAGCGGCTCTCATTTCAGTACACATAACAACGGAACCATAGCAACGGAACTGACAGGCAACCCTCTGAATCAGACTCCGATTGGCTGTGACTGCATCCACTCGGAGTGTCCGGTTCAGAAACGTGACTCTTTCACTCTTTACGTCACAAACAAAGATGGTGGCTGAGAATAGATCTATAAAAGAGAAAACGATAAGCAATGCGCCAGAATCAAGGTGAGACTATCTCCATCATTTTAAAACTCTAAGCTCATTCGCTTCACCAAAATAAGTAAACACCTCTCAATGAAAAACGTAATGGAGTTGTTTATTGCCATTTCTGTAGGAAATAACACGGCATGTCTCCGGCTGAAACAGCTGAGAAGTTATGACGCTTTGAACACAACGTGATCTTTAGGATCGTATACGGCGAGAGAGTCTCTTTCTTTTGTGACCGGCTCTCTATCTATAACTATATCTTTCTCTCTATCCATCTATAACTATCTATCTAGAAGGAACCGCAGTAGACAAACGTCGTTGCTATAGCAACAAGTCATGTTTATGTTTTCGTGTGAAAATCGCTGAGGTAAATATTACCCGCTTACGCCAACAGGTATGAATGGCAATTTTTTTGGCGATTTTTTCAATCTGACTTCATATTGACAATTTTTAACAACAGGAGGGTGCTACATCACACACTTTCAGGAAAAGTCACAGACTGGGAGACTTTAATATTTTATTGAAAAAAAGTTACATACAATCAAAAAACAGCTGCGGGTAAAATGTACCTGTTAGCGGTTCTAGTGTTAATTCAAACACATTAAAGGTCCCATGTCATGGCCATTTCTACTGATCCTAATTCCATTGTTAGAGGTCTACTAGAATAGACAGTAATGTCAAACAGATGAGAATGCCGCGTGGGTGTCGTGTTGGCGGGACGTTGCGCAGCTCGATGCTGCGAGGAGCGGACAGTGTGAGCTGGGTTCATTTCCTGACTGCTGCGCGGGGTTTGCGCCGAATGGACGCGGGAAGGAAGGGGTGCAGGGGGGGGGCTGCAGACTGTTTACATGCATAAAAACCTTCATAGCACACAAGGGGACGGGTAATAACCTGAAAAGCATGACATGGGACCTTTAATTTATAATGATCAAAGCAAAAAATGGAAATAATTCCAAATGCCTTATGACTATGAGGGACCATAACGCTTTTTTCACATCCAGTATATAAGTGCAGGGATAACACACAATCCTGTTAGCTACACTCACTTTAAACTGGCTCTGTTGTACACGGACAGGCATAATATTAACATAGCATTAGCGCTATTAGCATTGAAAGAATATTAACAAGTATGACCTCGGATCAGCATTTCACATATTTTCATAAACAGAATGCACTTAAAATATAAGGCAAACTAGTGCACAGGAGTCATAAGCAACTGGAGCTCTGAGAGTGAGGTTCAACGTGAACACAAACCACCAAAACTAACATGCAAAAATATCTCTTTCCCTTTGTCGAGACCAAATGAACTGAACATCGGCTTTACAAGCATTGTGAATGGTGGAATAAGGGGTTGACATGCTTCAACTTAGATTTGTATCGTAAGTTTACTGGTTATATTTAAAACACAGAAGCCTTTAAGCGTTTTGAAAAGCTTTCTTTCAGCATTCATAAATGATTTACACTGGTAACAACCCAAAGCATATTGTTGCGCCCAAATTCATTCTCTTTGTATGCGTTCCTTCAGATATGTTGCCAGACAGAACATGTGTAACGTGCTGCTTACACAAAGAACACACTTCTCTCTTCCCTGGCAAAGAACAAAACGTTTATACTGCAGCCTTGTCATTAAAGAACCTCACGTAGGCTGTGCTGCGAAAAAGGGAAGTACGTTCTCGACAACGGACCCTAGAAAACCTTTGCAAGATAATGTGATTGTAATTTGCAAAGTAATTCATATTTCCTTGCATATTCAGCATGCACCACAGAGTCTTATCCTTCAAGTTTTAATTAATTGGAAACAAGAAAATTAGATTCAATCAGAGGGAAGGAAGGGAAGATAAAACATCTTTACTTCTTTCTCACCTGCTGCGTTTCTGCTTCTCTTACATCCCCTGCCTCCCACAGTGCGCCTGTGACAAAGCAAAGAGATTCTGTCATCAAAACTCATTACAACAAGATAATCAATCAATCTATATTATTTGTACTTTAACTTGTTGTAATTCACCTCATGGAGTTGCTAGCTTTGGGGAGGTAGTGAGTGAGACGTGGAGTAGTCGGAGAAGGTAATGACGTGCGGATCCCTGGACCCTCTACAGTTTGCCTACCAGGAAAACATTGGTGTCCAGCAGTGGCTCTCAACTGGTCAGACACATCTGTGACCCACTCGAAACAGGTCCGCGACCCACTTTTGGGTCGCTACCCACCAGTTGAGAACCACTGGTGTAGAGGACACTATCATCTACATGCTCCACAGAGCCAACACCAGGGCTTCTCAAACTCCGGACCGAACCCTGTGTTCCATTATAAAAAAAAATAATAATCTCATTCTGATGTAAATTAAAGTGGACCTATCATGCTATATTGTTAACATATAGTGTAGGGCCATACATACAAAACATGTCTGGTATTTTAAGCAAAAACTTCACAAACAGATCACCCATTGAAGCCATGCCTCATACTGCTCATACCCCTCTTTTGCAGCCCTGTTAGATCAGAATTCTACCGGAGACAAAGTTAAATTCTGCTGTGATAAAACGCCATCCTGTTCTAAACCACATCAAAGGTAATTTCTGAATTTCTCTGCCAGCAGTCTCGTTCAGGATCCGAAAATACAATTTTTGCACACTTATTCCTAGTGTGCCACTGGATACGGTGCCGCCTGCCAATGTTGGCACGCGTGCCAGGGGTTACCGACCCCTGGCCTATGCTATGCAGAGACTGCCTTCTTCATGTTGTGAAATGACAATTGGCCATTTGACTTGTACAACATACGCAAGTTGTACATTTGACTCATACAATAACCCACCTAATATAACAAAAAGTGTATCTCGAGCCGGTTTCTGAAACTTACCTACCCCACCTTTAATCTAAAGCCGATTTGATTAAAACTATTGTGATGAAAACAGAGCAATGTTACATCATTTTCCCCGTCTTACATTTCAGCATCCATAACAGAAAATTATCATTTAACTGTCCTCAAGGGTGGATGTAACACAAATAAAGAATGGAGGTGATGAAAATGCATTTGATATGAGAAATAGTGATATATTGACAATTTATTTTATAAACTTGATTGTCTAACAGACATTTATCGTTTACAGCAGGGGTGGTGAACAGTGGCGGTTTTACGGGGTGGCAGCTGGCACCTCAGAAAAATGCCTTGCAACCCCAGTTGGCAGCTTTGTTTTGAAAGAAAGGTTGTGGCTCATCGGACATTTATGAGAGAAAATCTCTAATGTCCGAGTGCAAGTGAATGCAGCACAAGACGCAAGCCTTGTAGCCCCTCCCCCCTGGCGCGAGCTTGGAAATATGGTTGGCGACGATTTCCTTTGAACGGGGGGACAGCGCAAAACGAGAAGCATTTCGGATCCAAGTAGACAGAAGGAATGAGGTATTTGCGGTCAGGGTATGGCTGGGGCAGGCTACAGCCATATCAAGAAGTGGCTTAGCCCCACCATGAAAAATGATGTTAAAGTAAGCAAAATAAAGTCCGCCAACTCGCGGAGTAAATTGCACAGAGAGCAGTTAGTAAGATTGATTTCAGTAGCCACTTGTCTGGAAATACCGAAGACCAGAAACGGTTTTGAAAACTTTTGTCACGTAGTGATCGTCTTCTCAATAGAACATCTTTGATAATGTCTTCTGGCCAATCAGAATCACGATAACAGTGTGGTGTTGTTGCAGGAAGTCCCGATACATCATTATGTGTCGCTAGAAATCAGCACGTAATGAAATGATTGATAGGTGGGTGGGCTGTCTTTCATTTTGACACACAGAACAATGGGTGCTATCCACCCTTATCCACAATGTAAAGTCATTCACAGCCTCTCCTCTTCTCTCTGTGAGGAGCAGCAGGTTCAGCTTTCAGAACAAAGTAACACAAAACTAAAATATGTCGTGTAGTAATAGATGTATTTATTTCTCTTCTCAAGAGAGTACCAGAATGTGTATTTTATGTTAGTATTTCAAAAAATCTCCTGCGGGAGAATCTCCCCAGACCCCCCTGCAAGGGTTGGGTTTTCAGCATGTCAACTCTTTCACCTGTGGGGAAGTTGCAGGATTGACTCCAGGTCGCCCTTTTTATTTACTACAAGACAAATGTACCTTTTTATTTCATACAGTTCCATTTGGATTGAGACAGGGAAATAATCTAAACCTCACGCGTGACGTTCGGTTTAGCTGTAAACACGGATCAAAACGTCCCTGTTTTTGGTGGCTGGTACCCGGTTGAAACTTCCGAAAATGTTCCCGTTTTTGAACGTACGTTAAAAAAAAATGGAGCGAGGTGAAATCAAATGTTATATGTCAGTAAAAACAGAGTAACAGTGTTGTGCCTGTTTGTAGCGTTAGCGTATTTCTTTTTTCTTTAATGGCGCGCTTCCACTTGGAGCATATCGCCACCTACTGTTGAGTTATTAAATGTTTATATGAAATCCTTGCCCTCAGACCAGTGTTTTTGAGGAACTTGAAGATCAGCTTGTTTGCTTCATTTCATGATTTACTTTTGTGTATTGACTTGAAATCCATGTCCTTGATGTTAAGTTGTTCCAGTGCAGTTTTCAGAATGAGTTCAAAGCGAGCCCTTTTACTAGAATAATAATATGTTATGTATTATATCAACCGTATTGGTACAATGAGCGACATCTAGTGACGGATCTTGGAACATTGATTTGATTTTTCTCATGGCAGTTAGACTCTAGAGACAAACCAGGGGACTATATTTTTATTTTTAATCTGAGTCTGTCCATTTGGTGTAGTGTTTGATCCAATATTACATTTGGTTTATATATTAGTCACTTTCTTACGAAATGCCAGGTTTTAGGCCTTGGTTTGAACATTCAATCCTGAAAATAAAAAATCAACCAGATTAATGTTTCTTTAATCCTGACTAGAGGTAAGTAAATCTGTATAGGAAGACGAGTTAAGGGATAGAGGAGAAAAGGTTATGGTATAATTACAGAGCCTGTCCATTTATAAATTGAGGAAATCAATGTTAGTCTGTTAACAAAAGTGCAGCCATATCCATCTACTATCGATTATTAAAGATCAGAGGAAAAGAACAGAACGAGAGGGGTACATCCAGAATACAAATAAAGAAGCAAAGAGATTGTCGAGCAGTGAGAAGGAAAAAAGCTTGTGTCAATTTCATTGCCAGTATTTTTCGTTGTTGTGAAAAGAAAATCGCCCCCTTTTTTAACAGCCCCCTCAGTAATTTCATCCTGGAGCCGGGCCTGGTGGCGTTTCACTGTCAAGGGGAGCGTGTATGCAATTATATTGCAAATACTGACTTGAGCCCCACCACTGTATGGGTTAGCCCTACCATAGATTACCCAACACAAATACTCTGGTCTACAATGACAGAAGAGCCCGTCAAGTTTGGCTGTACTCAGCATTGAATCAAAACGCACTAAAGCTTTAGATCTTAATAAGTTTGTGAGGCGTTTTGCTGATCAAGATGGTAATCGCCACATTCAGCTGTTTATAGGCAACTTGATGCTCTGCTCACGGATGAATCCATGAGAATAATAAACTGTTAAGATGATGACTTTACGCGTGTAGAATATTTTTCTTCTTTGTGGGGTCTGCCCCCAAAAACAGTTTCAAGTCCTGAGAAAGTCAAATAAGACGGTGTGTAACACTTCACTGCCCAGCCAACAGAAAGTAACCACTTTGATATAACTAGGCCAGTAGGTAAGGACTTTCAATTGCAGCGATGTAATATATATGTTTTAGCTGAATACACGTTTTTTAACCCTAATTGATGCAGTTAGTCACTTCTTTAATGTTTGTTCTTTCTGATGTAAAGTCAAGGTTGTAACTGTTTGCAATGAAGTCGTGGGGCGCTGAACTGTTCTTTTGATATATGATAGTCTTTCAAATTTGAAGGAGGGCGAGCAAGCATCTTGAGGAACATTCATCATTAACTCCTCCAAAAAATATAGTTTATTTAATAATAACTCTGAATATGTGAATCATAAAAGGGATTGACAGCTGATAGGAATGATATGATTGTTAATATTATCATATTCATGGGCCGGCCGCCACTAAGGGAAACTTCTGCAGCAATGGAGAGTCAGGACTCGGAGAGACACTGATACGATGGGCTCGTAAGAACTCAGATGCTCAATTCCGTTGCTTGGTAATATTCTTTATTGTAAAGAAACCAAAGCTATCAATAATGACTACTAGGCTCTACTAGGACTTTCCATATAACCATTAGGTTCTACTAGGTAATGCAACATGGATCTCTGGCAAACAGGCATGGATATAACGACAACACAAAACGAACCAACACCAGAGAAAGGGAGAGAAGGACTAAATATACACATTAGGTAATGGGGCACAGGTGGACACAATCAGGGGCGGGAACAACAATCAGGCTAGCAGGTGCCACACGGACAGGAAGTGCCGACACCTGGAGAGAGAGAATAGAGTAATTAACATCATAAGACAGATAGACAAACACTAAAAACACAACAGCGAACAGGATACTACACTGATAAAAGTATTTCGTTCAACCAATTAAAAAAATGTAGGGTAATGGTTCACATCTATACTCTATAGCTTGAGCCAATGAAAAATTGCCTCAAACAATATGTCTTATGTCCATGGAAACTATTATATAAGACTTGGCACAAAGTATATTTTCTTGGAAGGAAGTCAATTAATTTAAATTCTATATTTAATCCAAACAAATATAGATTTTATCAAACAGTTTTTTCTCGTTAAAATTAACTAAATATTATTTGTTTTATCCAATCAAAAATGTATACATTTTGTTAAACTGTAATTTTCTTATTTCATCTAAGCCAAAAAAATATAGATTACATCAATAATTGTCATTACACATATTTAATAACGGGTTTATTACTTATAAAAAAAACATATTTACAGGGTATCTGCATTGTTGAAATAAAATGTAACAATTTAAAATACATAGAAAAACTGCACCGCGGTTGTATGCCTAAAGGCATAACAATGAAAAATAATTCTTGCCAGAAAACAGTCAAGTGTCTCAAGGGTCAAATTGGAACTTTGAAGAGCTGGCAGCCAAACATATTGACCTTTGAAACCAAATGCGTACGTACTCTACCAGCCAGAGCAGAGCCCATCAGTGCCACAGGGTAATTGCTATGACAGTTTTTATATTTTCAAACAGTTGAACGTCAGAATGACGAACCATAACTAGTCACACAACAGGTGTGTAACCTTTTCATTCTCCAGGACAGTCACATACGTTTTCTGTGACTTGTTATTGTCTTTATCATTTTCCATGACTGGAAAACTTGGACGTGTAGGAAACCTGAACTAAGCTCTATTGTAGAGCTGGTCATAGAGCTTCTTGACCTTGGTGGCCATGCCTTTCGGGTCCAGCTCCATGAAGACTTTCTGGATATATTCAAATGTCAATTTTAATGTCTTGGGATATTCCAGATTGAGAGCATAAAGGAAGCCCAGGAGAATGGCGACAGCATTTGCAACAGACGCCAACTTATTCACAACCTCTTGTCCCTCAAGAACGATGCCAATGTCTTTGGTTGCGGCTTGTGCATCTCTGATGACGAAGATTGCGATAGTTTCCCGCTGAAGAATTTGTCCAGCCTCATCCTTCTCCGACACCTGGAAAATAATTTAGGAAAAAAGAATCTGAAATCAATATAGCTCGGGTTTCCCCCCAGATGAATAGCCTAGCTGTTAAGACATATCGTGGATGTCCTGGAAGGCCATAATTGGCTGTAAGAAGGAATTGTATCGTGATGCATAGCTTTGGCTCTTGTCTGTAGCTATTGTCTGAGCACGTCTTTAAACACTACTAGGACTGCCTATTGGTTACTCGCTGTGTTGGTGACATTTGAATTTGACTTGTACTCCTATTACACTTGTTGTTAGTCGCTCTGGATAAGAGCACCTGCTCAATAACTAAAATGTTATGTAAAATGTAACACACATCATATAAAGTGGACAGCCTTAGCTAGAATTGTAACACATCAACAGTAATCTTGCCTTACCAGGAATTCTTTGATCAGGTCCTCCACCGATTCTCCCATGTTGAGGATGAGAGCAATCTCCCTCTTTGTAGTGGTGTCAGTATCCTGCATGAAGACAGTCACAATAATTAATGTTAATTGTTCAGTTCGTCCATTCAATCAGTGCGAGTGTGCCACGGTTTGAGACATGAAAAAAGAGCATAGTTTGGCGTGAAGGTAGGGCTGGACACATTCATATCAGTCGATAAAATAATGATTACAATATCAGTCAATTAGTGTGTCAACCATATTAAGGCCATGAAAAACAGCCAAGAATTCCCATTACGCCAAAACAAATATCTAAACATGTAGAAAAACATGAACATGAAGAATGAATGTGCCAAGTCTATGAAACCTCTGGCTAAAAGGTTGCTGTGTCGGATCAGTGACCAATGCTATACATAATTGATTATGTATTGAAAGATATATCTATTGTTATTGAGGCATATATGTAAGTGAGCAGTAAAGTAAAAAACATCTGTACATATCGTTTCCACAAATGGCAGGAGCTTTGTCTTCTCCCGGAGAGCTCCACCCTTCTTTCTGACGACTTGAATTCGTTCACTGCACTTCTCGTCAAGTTTATGCATGAACCTTGCTTCAAGGGGTATTGTGGCTACTCTGATGAATTCTTCATTCACCTAGGGAATATAGGTAGTATAGGTATATATATCAAAAACAGACAAAGGATATGTGCCTCATGCAAAAGCATGTGATTTAGCTTTACGTACATTTGATTACACACACACACACATACATACTATGAGTAAAGTTAGTGTACCTCTTGAACTTCGAAGAGTGCTGGCCATCTCTCGATCATTTCGTGCAAAGATGTTTTCTTGTCAACAATTTCTTGCCTCCGAAATGCGAACGTCCGAGCCGTCTTCTGTCTTATTGTTTGGACATTGTTCCTTTTCTTTACCTCAGACAAGAGGGCCACTCTCTCTTGCTCCATGGACTCTAGTGTCTCGTTGAAAGGCAGAGATGGGTAATGGTTAGACTCAGCTCGCCTAGGTTTCTTTATGTTCTTTGCTGGGTGGGCATCCGTCGGCAACTTTGTTTTCAGAGTATTCAGTCAGCTCGTCAGATGATGAACTGTGTGATTTCAGGTATGTGCGATAGTTGTACATCTTCGTCTTGAGTCTCTGTTTCCTTCCGTAACTGTGGTTGAAGGACCCAGGTTCTTTCAGACAGGGGTGTGTCTGTGTGAGTGCCTCTGCCACGTCACTGAAGTCTGCATCGCTAGGATAGGATTTGTATGAATAGACTTCGTCAGTGAGCGTTTCCAGTATGTTGGAAAGCATTTTAGAGCTGGGAGTGAGTCTAACCTGGCTTCTCTGGTACTCTGCATTTCCATCCCTAAGTTGTGTTTCTGTTGAATGAGAGAAAGTAGGGATGAGGGACACCTTGGGCCACTGCTCCTTTCTGTAGGTGTCCGAAGAAGGGCTGCTTACGGGTAATGTGTCACCCGAGCATGCAGATGAAGACATACTGGAATCATCTTGGCTTTGAAAATTAGCCTTATCCACAGAGTATTCCACTGGCTCTAAGAATAAAGTCACACTGGGTACTACATTAATAACTTTCAAAGTGGCAAGATCCTTGAGTTCTGAAGTTGAAGTTAAGTTAACCCAAGTGCCAAAATCAGCGTCTTTGTATTGAAGCCGTATTTCATTATTTAGACCACAGGAATGCGTTATTTCTTGGATGACTTCGTCAACCGAGGAGGGGATGCCATTAGGAAGCTCCAGCTGGATGCGACTGTCCTCTTCTAAAATCACCAGGAGCCGCGTGACGCCCGCCATGTTTGGAGATCCTCTGAGTGGGAGGGAAAGAAAGCAGGGTGGGGTTTGGAGAGAGAGAAAGAGATATTAGAGATGTGCTTTTTTCATCGTTGACTAATGATTGTGTGCTATGAACAAATAGTTTTACGTGCAACATTAGCTTTGTTGAATTTAAATGATATTCATGTTAATTACAATGAAAACAAAATTAACCTGCATAATTCATCACATCCACTTTGATTCTGACCCACCCCAAACAGATATTACTTTATGCTAACCTTAACCTTGAATATACCGCTTGAGAGAGACAGCCCTCTTGCTCGCTCGCGGGAGTGTCAGCCTCGCGGAGTCTGTCTACGCGCGCGTGAAAAGTTTCTGGCACTTTGCGGCGGAGCCACTGGACTTTGATTGACAGCTGCAAGGAAACCCGGAGTTGCCAGGTTTGATAAATGCCTGAACTACCAAGACCCGAGGAGTGACGGCAGCAAAATCAGTTGGACGAGATTGAATGGTAAAGTTGTCCATATGTGTATAATTGTTGCATTTAAGTGATATATTTGTTGTAAAAATTGTTTTTTTATTTGCTTGATACAAAAGGACATTCTTTATAACCAACTGCTTTATTATCACGCATTTGTAATATTTGTATGCTAGAACTTTTTGTATTCTTTTTGAAAAATAAAAAATAAATAGCTCACTTGTCATTCATTTGAATCCTTAATTATCCATCCAACACTGAAAAGGTGGTCCTTGTGAAGAGTCTCATCACTATATTCCCTCAGCTGAAAGTCATTTACAACAATAGTTTGCTGAAGATTGAGTTTGTTTTAACCAAGGTATACGATTTTATGAATTATCTATTCTGTCAACATTTGATGAATTAGACAAATATTATTATTGTGCGAATGAAATCCTTGTAAATAAATGTCCAATGAATGTATTCTTGCATTCGATTTTTTGAGTAAAAACCATATCCACCACCTGGTACTTCCAGTAATCGTCATTGACACACAACGTGCAGATATAACACAATCAAATGTTAATTATGGTTAAAGAAATATAACACAAAATGTGTTCATCTTGGTTACACATTTATGACACACAATGTGTAAAATGTGCACATTGTGTGTTAGGGGCATGTAACACATTTTGTGTGTAAAAATGATACACATAAATAAACACAACACGTGTTGTCCCTGAGCACACTCTGTAGGTGTGTTGAAATTCAACACATGTTGTGTCATATTTGACACATCCCTTCTAAGAGTGTACAGCAGACAGTAGCTAGCAATTTTCGACAAATACAGCCCACTCAAAAAAAAATATATATATATATATATATTAGCTGTACACTTTACGAATATAATAGTTTTTTATGGAAAACTTTACCATTCAATCTCGTCCAACTGATTTTGCTGCCGTCACTCCTGGCTCTTGGTAGTTCAGGCATTTATCAAACCTGGCAACTCCGGGTTTCCTTGCAGCTGTCAATCAAAATCCAGTGGCTCCGCTCCAAAATCCCAGAAACTTTTCACGCGCACGTAGACAGACTCCGCGAGGCTGACACTCCCGCGAGCGAGCAAGAAGGCTGTCTCTCTCGCGAGCGAGCGCAGAGCCGCTCGCGGGCGCAGAGCCGGGTTTAATCTGCGCGTGAGGGTCCTTTTATGCGCGTGTAAAAGCACATTTTCCGCTCGTGAGTAGCTTGTTTTACGCGCTAGAATATTGACCCAAATCTGACTCCATATTAGCTGTGGGTAGGGTTCCAAGAAGTGATGCTTAGGAAGCAAGTTGGAGTCTGGGAAAACCTCCTTAAACCGTACTCTATGCTCAGAGATTTTGAAATTCAAATAAGCTATCGTTTCGTCAGTGTGCACCGGTGTGACAGCAAGGTCAACTATGTCCTTCAAGTCGGTGAGGAGATTCCAGGCAGGTTCATCAGCAGGCACTTTCTGTCCCAGGAGGAGCGGCAACAACCTGATCAAACTCCACTTCTCGTGAGAACTGCCACCAACTGTTCTCCTTGTTGCATCGGTAAGAGGCACAGGATGGGGACAGTTTGTTTTATCTGTCCACTTGAAGGGGAACGTTTTTATAGAGTCATTCAAAAATTCCAAAGTAAAGTACTTCTTCGAGGTGAACACAGAGAGACAAATAACTGTTTCACGAGGAACAATTCCTTCAGATAGATCATGAACGATGTCTGGTGGAAAGCCAGTTGTGACTTTAAAATGAGCAAGTTTTCCCGACAAAACACACCTCCTCTTAACACCAAAACAATTGGCCAATGATTCTTCCTCAAGTGTTTTAAGATGTCTTGCATGACCCTCCTCTGTCCTCAAAGAGAATGCTCCACTTCCTACGTCCCTCGTTTGAAAATCTAATTTCCGAGCTGTACAAAAAGCAAGACTATGAGCACCTAGGTTGTCAGCAACAACACATTGCACTGTTCCCTTTACACATTTCCCTAACTTGGCCACACATATTCCATGTTGCTCTAAAATAATGATATCATTAAGCAAAGGTTCAAGAACTGCCTTGTATCCATACAACTTTACATCATCACTGTTGATCAATGCAGCCAAGTAGATGACAATGAAGAGTGTGAACCAGGTGGAAGATTGCCTAAAATCCAGTATATGGCACAGATTTTATGTATTTTGCGCGAAGTCCCAAGGAGATTACAAACCTCAAAATCATCTATGTACAGAATTAATGAAACTGCACACTCATTTGATAAAAGACTGTTTTCTTTAAAAAATAATGCAATATTTAAAATATTTCCAGGTGAAAAGCATTTGGTCCTCATTGGAAAAATAAGCACCAACATGAATTCCTCCAAGATGACCAGCTGTTCAAAGAGAGGCCACCAAAAAGACAGGAAACAGCAGAGAACGTCTTATTACATAGATGGACATTCAAGTGTTTACATGCACTGTAAACAATCTGTAATCTAGGCAGTAAATTACTGTATTACCCACAGTAATTTACTTTGAATTTGTAATACAGTGTAATACTGTACGTTATGCTGCATTGTGGGAATATGATCCTTAGGCGGAAAATGTAGCAAACCATACTGTAATGTTATTGTAAAATGTACAACCACATTACAACAATACTGTAAATAGTGCTGTAATGTTACAGTAACTTTTTGTTATTACTGTAATACTTTGGGGTGTCATATCAGGAGCAAGAGGAGAGAACCGCGGTGTCCTTTAACGGATTATTTAGATCTATTCACGTTATTCTTGTCATTTTTTTTCCTCAAAAGTCCGTATTTTATTTCGAGATAGAGTTGTCTTATTATTTGGCCAAACAGCTGTTGAGGTAGGTCCCATTCATGAGTTAATTATTTAGAGCCTGACTAGTAACGTAACGTTAGTTTCCGGTAGCCTATATTGTTAATTATTTTGAAAGCCGTGTCTGTTCAGCGGGGGATAATGTTACTGCACGCAGCGGGAGTGAATGATCGTTTGGCTGCAGATGAAGGCTCAGACCTCAGAATTGTTGTGATATTAGG